>JAECUM010024086.1:0-16900 GCA_016617855.1 Megalonaias nervosa
CCCCACCCACCCCCCACACCCACACACACACACACACACCCACACACCCCTACACCCACCCACACACACACCCCCACACCCCCCCACACACACCCACCCACACACACCCACCCACCCACCCACCCACACACACTCACCCACCCACACACAAAGCTATGTGCAGATGATTGCAATTGTTTCTTTCTGCATAACTGCCTGGATCATTTTATTGCATAATAAATATAAATTTGATTATTAAATCACTTTTTTTCAAACAAAACCTAATAAAGCACATGATGTCCAGTTCAGAATACACGCCATAGTCAACATATATCAATGTTAACAAAGTCACCAGTGCCTTTCCCTGCCATATGAAATTTGTAGTTCAATTTCTCCATTAAAAATGTCTTTTTCATTAAAGGTTCTTGATCTTGCATTGGATCAGCTGCCAGCAACCTACTACTTCAACATAACTGTATTTGGCACATCACACTCAGACTTGTTTTCTGCATCACAGAGCGTATCCAAGTCGACACTTGAGAGAGCGCAGGAGCATGTCAAAGTAAGAATTGTCACATAACATCATGTATCTCATACTTTTCAGTATTACGCATGTAATGTATCACAGCAGAGCACCACACAGAATATATATTCCATGTCTTCAGCTGGCAAAAGTAATGCAGGTTATATGACTGAATTGTTCTTAGCAGTTTATTTCACCAAAGAATCTGCCTATTTTTAAGAAGTCTCCATTTGGATGTGTATATATTAAATTTATAAAAAAATTAATAAAAACAATTGCAAGGTTTTTCTTGCAAAGACTCATAAAATGTAGAAAGAAATCAGCTTGTTTTGTGTAAAGAGAAATCAGTTTGTTTCATGTAGAAAAAAATTCAGTTTGTTTTGTATAGAAAAAATTCAGTTTGTTTCAATAGAAAGAATTCAGTTTCTTTTATATAGAAAGAATTCAGTTTGTTTCATATAGTCTCTCTAGATGAAAATTAAAAGTTCTTGAGGAATATTAAAAAAGGTCTTGACGAATATAAATATTTCTGATGAACATGAAAAGGTCTTGATGAAAACAAAAGTGTTGTTGAACTTTAAAAATTGCAGGAGCAGTATTTGAGTCAGCAGACTTCTTTCTGGTGAGGAACAGTTGTGTACATACATTTTGTGTCAGGTGCTTTGGACACCATTCCTTCCAAATGGATAGTCACATTCAAACTGGCATCCTCTTGGGAGCCCTCACTTGATATATTTTAATATCAGATTCAATTTAGCATTTTCCCCCATTCGGATACTCATAAGCTATACTAATAACGTAAAGGTCATGCTTGTTTAATACATTCATTTTACAGTTTCAAATAGGCAAAATATAAACACTTTCTTCATGTTGGGATCAGCTTAGCTCTATTCCACTAATCTGGGATCAACCCAGAATGCACTCTATGCAGGGATCAGCCTAGCATAGATTTAGTTAAGATGGAATAAGCCCACGATACTCTAGTATGCTGCAATCAACCTAGCACATAGTCTACATATGGTAAACTGGGATAAGCCCAGAATACACTTGAATGCTGGGATCTGCCTAGCACATAGTCTGCATAAGCTGGGATCAGCCTAGCACAGTCTACAGAAGCTGGGATCAGCCCAGAATACACTTGTATGCGGGATCAGCCTAGCACCAATTATGCTTGAGCTGGGATCAGCCAGAATATACTATGATGCTGTTATCAGCCTAGCATAGATTTACTTGAAGATGGGATCAGTCCACCAGAATACACTCAAATGCTGGGATCAGCATAGTGCAATGCGTACCTTAAGCTGGGATCAGCCCAGAATACACTCAAATGTTGGGATCAGCCTTGCACCAATTTTACTTGAGCTGGGATCAGCCTAGCACTTTTTCTACTTGAGCTGGGATCAGCCCAGAATACACTGTAATGCTGGGTCAGCCTATCAACGATTGGGAATCATAGTCTTGTACATTCAGATTCTAGCCCATGAGTACCCCCCACAGAGAGAGCCAAATATTTTAAATTTTTTAATTAAGTTCTTTTAGTTATGATCTAGATGTTGTAGAATATTGGTAAAAATAAATAGTGGCTTGTTTGAGAGAAAGGGAGAGAGTGAGTGAGAGAGGGAATGAATGCATATACTTTTGTATCCTACATTTTCTTACAATGCATGTATTAAATCTTTCCTCATACAATTCAGTATTTTTAGTTGTGCATAAATTGCAGCATTAAAGTCTCTCATACCAGTTGTAACAGCTTCAATGGAATATGATATATAATCAACACAATGAGT
This sequence comes from Megalonaias nervosa, assembly GCA_016617855.1. NCBI lineage: Eukaryota > Metazoa > Mollusca > Bivalvia > Unionida > Unionidae > Megalonaias > Megalonaias nervosa. The sequence continues at coordinate 2,290 of JAECUM010024086.1, forward strand.
TTCTGGCTATTCTTACATCATAAACTCCGAGAGAATACCATTGTATCAGAATAGCCTGCTTGGAAAATGTTGCAAACCTTATATACAGTAGATTCATTTCAGTTATCTCCTTAGAAAATATCTCGGATCTTATGTACAGTAGATTCAGTTCAGTTATCTCCGTAGAAAATATCTCAGATCTTATGTACAGTAGATTCATTTCAGTTAAGTCCTTTGAAATTATCTCAGATCTTTTGTGCAGTTGTAATTCTTTTTATTGTTTACAGTGCCTGAGTGCCATCTATGGGTCAAGTGATTTCTTTACTCCCTTAAGGTCCTTTCATCTGCTTTGCCCAGCAGAAAGCCATCAGAATATCTTCCTCATATCAGATGGTCATGTGACCCAGAATAGCTTCATCCTAAACTCTATCAAGAGGGCTGCCAAGCGAAGCAGGCTGTTTACATTGGGAGTAGGGTCAGTAGTTTGGTCAGTTTTTGCAATGCTGCCATATTATGTGCAGAGAAAAGGGATGGGTTGGTGGTGGTACATGGAGTACTAAACATAGCTCTCCATGGATGTGTCAATATTTCCATCTCTCCAGTATGTCAGTGCCCAATCAGTATTGAACAGCTTAATGGATTTCTGTTGAGATGGTTTGATTTCACTTATGACCGCTCATGCTTTCATTGCAAAGAATCCGTCCTTTGTTGTGGAAATCAAGAAGGCTTAGGCCAATTTCTGTTTTCACGCTTTTTAAATTTGACTGAGTTATGTTTGACATAAAATGTATGTCCAAATATATTTCTAGTTAAATTTTATCAGCTGATTCCATATATCTGTTGAATGACATTGCTGGTTGCATCTTTTAAAGGACCAAATGATATTTTTTAAATCTAAAAACACAGATCTTTCTGTCACATGGTGGGTTGTCAAACTTATTTATGTAGGATCATTGAAAACTATTTGACACACATATATATAATTTAAAAATGTTGATGTATTGACTGAAATGGACTATTGGTAAATTAGAAATAAACAAGACTGAAGTTTTCATTTTAGCCACAGTTACATACTTGAAATTTCTTGTATATGTAGACATAGGTATGTAGACATTGATTGTGCATATGTAGGTATAGGTATATAGACAGATGATGTATACATAAGCATAGGTATGTAGACATATATCATGCATGTGTTAACATAGATGATGTATATGTCATGCATATGTAGACATGGGTCATGCATATGTAGGCATAGGGGGTATGTAGACATAGATCATGTATATGTAGGTATAGATAGATTATGCATATGTAGACACAGCTCCTGCATATGTATGCATAGGTATGTACATAGATCATGCATATGTAGACATAGATATGTAGACATAAATCATGCATATGTAGGCATAGGAATGTAGATATAAATCATGCATATGTATGCATAGATATGAAGACATAGATCATGCAGATGTAGACATAGATCATGCACTTATAGACATAGCTTTATCAGTATATATCTCAACCATATTTTATGTAGGATGGTAGTGGGAGGGTCACCTATTGCCATGCATAACTATGCTTAAGCAGTTACATAAGCAACAGGACATAGATCATGCAGATGTAGACATAGATCATGCACTTATAGACATAGCTTTATCAGTATATATCTCAACCATATTTTATGTAGGATGGTAGTGGGAGGGTCACCTATTGCCATGCATAACTATGCTTAAGCAGTTACATAAGCAACAGGACATAGATCATGCAGATGTAGACATAGTTCATAAAGATATAGACAGTTTAAAGACAGTTTAAAGACATCATGCAAAAGCACTGCAGTTTACAATATTTGAAACATTTTTGCTATTTTTATGATGGAGACTTTCCATATAAATAAACATTTGCAAGAATTTATTTCTTCCTGCAGCCCAACAGTCAACCACCACCAGATGAGATGTATTGCCAGCCTAGGAGGGGGAACGTATGAGTTTTATAATGCCAACACCAAATCAGCTTGGCAAAGGAAGGTGAGAGACATAGGAGTATTATAATGCCAACACCAAGTCAGCTTGGCAAATGTTGGTGTAAAAACATTTGGGTAATTATAACACCAGCACCAAATCAGTTTGGCAAGGAAAGGTGAGGACATATGTATCATAATGCCAACACCAAATGAACTTGGCAAAGGAAGCTGAGAGACAGATATGAAAATTATAATGCCAGCACAAAATCAGCTTCACAAAGGAAGGTGAGAGATATGAATGTTATAATGCCAACACCAAATTAACTTGGCAAGGAAGGTGAGAGATATGAGTATTATAATGCCAGCACCAAATCAGCTTGGCAGATTAAAATGAGATATATGAATATCTCATTAGAAAACAAGAGATAACAATATGAAATGAATGAATTGTTTGCTAAGAGTGAGATGTATTATTTAATGAGTTTCATAAATTCCATATTAAATGAACATGGATGTTTTTTGTGTTTATCATTTTACTGCAGAAACTTGAAAGTTAACCTTCCTTACATTATTTCTCCCACAGGACCAGGGTACCTTAATAATAAATTTGTCAAGAAGAAGTTGAAGGTTGGGTGAACCAGACAAATAAATTTGTCAGGAGGTAGCTTATTATCAGAAAAAATATCTTTTGGAAATATTTGCCAAACTTTTGTAAAATAAATGTGGTTCGTCTTATAATTTACCGTGGGCTTATCATTGGATGACTATGGTAGCTATAGGAAATTACTAGGTGCTGTACCATTATGACTTATGTAAGATATGGTGCTAATATAAATAGTACAGTGTTTAATGTTAAATAAATCAAGGTATTTCTTTTATGAATAGCAAAACCTGGATCCATTTGTTCTGTTTGTATCTAACATTTAATTAACTCAAAGGTTCCTAACTAGTGGAAAATTTAAAATATACCAAAACAGACTGATGAATAATAAAAATTAAATGGCTCATTAATATTATGGCAAAATTCAAATCTTTTATTTCCTGTCATTTTCAGTTGTGAAAATGAGTTGCTCATAGTTAAACAATTTTTGTCAGACTTCCATTCTAGGCTGGGGCATTTAAATTAGATGATAAAAGATTTTAGAGACATTTAATGATATAATCTATAAATAATATACATTGTATATTTATTAACTTTTCATGATGTACTTGCAGTAAAATAGGTCATATTTACAACATGTATTAAGTATTGTGTGATATTCATCTGAATACAATTTTTTCATAGTTTTCTTCTTTAAATACTCAATCATAATACATTAGGAATACAACCACTACCCTGTAAATCCAATCTTCCCAATCTTGTTTTTAGCGAGAAAAGTGCTAAATGTCGTCCACCTACTAAGGTGGAAATCAGACAAGAGTGGTCTCCCATTGGGTGGAGGGATTACAACTGAATCTCAGCCTTATGTCAGTTACTGCTTCTATTCATGCTAGGAAGCACAGTCTTTTTTGATGACCTCACAAAAGTGATATCCAGATGTCTCTTTACTAATCAACTGATTCTGGAGAGTTTTCTCCTTCAGGTAAGTATATCCTAGCCATATTTTTGCTTGTTTCTCCACAGTAAGTTTAATATGATTCTTGATTGATTTCACCTGTGCATTCCATTTTTCTACAATCAACAGGATTAATGGCATTAGATAAACATATCTAGCTAATTAATGTCAACCATCCTACCTGTCTGTGAATTGTACTGGGTACAGTTTGGGTCACACATAATATATATGCTCACACTGGTTTGTGATCAGCAATCATTCCTACTTGCTATGAGCAAGGAAATATTTTTGAGCATGCAATCAAGGATGCAGACTCCATCAGTCTTGCTGCCAGTGCTACCCCTGTTGGCAATACACTCTCTGTTGCAGCAAAGAGTTCTGACTTTCATGATAATGCAGTAGACCAGGATTTACATATTACTCTGGCACATCTGGACCAGTAGTATAGACACTATCAGCACAAATGTACACTGGTACTGGCTGCAGTGATCTTTTCCCATGACATCCACTACTGGACTGGAGTACCAGATGCCACATGGCTGATAGCACCTAGCCCCCAGCCATTATAGTTCTAGTGCTAGCTCTAACCTGGAAGTCTAACATCTTAAGCATGTCCAGCATCTTAATCAGAGATTTGTTTCATCCTACCCATTACTGGAAGCATAGCAGACCAGCACCAGACAGATCCTTCACTGGCCTTGGCTTCATCTTGACCCATTACTGTCTACCATGACACCTTTTTCCTGGATTCCCACTACCAGCCCTAAATCAATGGAGATGCTCATAAAGAACACCTGGTGATAACTGTATCCCAACATGAACAGATTCCCAGCATTTGTTGGCTGACCCACACAGCCCATTTGGCTAGATCTGTAACTGCTCTCCTCACAGGAGGCTCTTCTGTTACCATTTCAAAGGTTCACGCTCACGTGTTCTGTCTTCCTTTTTCAATCTGATGATATTCAGAGATGTTTAAACCTTCCATGCATTGATTAGTGAGGTATCCTGTCATCTGTCTACAGAGCTGTCTGTATTCATTGATCGTTTAGTCAAGAAAAATCAGCTGTTACTCAAGCAACTATCATAGTTTGTTTCTGACTTACTTCATTGCATTTGAAAAACCAATTCAAGACCCAAGTGTCAACAACCTTAGTGTTTTGCACCACCATTGGCCAGTTTCAACCCAATGTGCTTAGCTGCTACTGTCAGTGGAAACATGGTTGTCCGTCAGCCTTCATACATGTGTCTGGAAGGAAGTCCTTCATTGACACATATCAACTGCTTCAAATTATTATAGTATTAGGACCCATGTTCAACTTTATTTCCATGTTTTGTTTTTTTTCAGCAATCTAAACAGAGCCTAAATAATTGTTTTCAAGAAACCCGCTGTCAGCCATACTGGTGAGTCCATCATACATATGGCTTGTGCAGTAAAAAACCAACTCAACTCTTGCTTACCTAATGCCATTGCTGTATCTATTAATCTTCACCTGGCAGAGGAGATATATTTCTTTCCATATTCACTATCTGGGCAATCATCACAGGGCCATTACTATATAGTAACAGGTCACTGTAGAGACAGAACATCAAGGATCCAGTGACTCAGAGCCATGCTCTCTTTCCCTTTCTCTTCATGCTGTCAGCAATGATGCAATGATTACACATCCTTTCTAATATCCTAATGGGAGGAATTCAGCTTTTCCATGGCATTATTCCTCAGATCAATTGATGATACAGGGTTAGTTTTGGAGGTCATTCTCCTACCATATAACATTGGTGATCATTAGCCCAATTGAGCTGTACCATCAGGTATCTTGCAACAAGAATTGGCACACTCCTTATAGAAGTAGAAATTGTTGAAACATAAACAGGATTTTACTCCAGACTGTTCTTGATGCCAAATACTGAAGGCATACTTTGACCAGTCACAGATCTAAGCTCTCAGAATTTTTATTCAGGTACCTTGATTTGGAATGGAAATATCGAGACCGGTTCTCAGTGCCATTCAGGAGGGAAATTTGGCATTCAAAGATACAGTATACCACCAACTCATGGCCACTCCCTTTTGGTCTCAGTATCAGTCACTGGGTCTGTTCAAGAATTGTGGACAGAGTCTGTGTCTAATTTTGAGCCACATCCACATCTTTGCTCTCCAGCTATGTGAACAACATCCTGTACAAGTGTCAGGTGGAGTATATACTAGATAAGGACATGAAATACCTTTTTTTTACTTCTGTTCTGCTTTGGATTCCTTGTCAACAAGGCAAATCCATTATCATATCATCTCAACATTTTGCCAACTTGAGCACAGATTTCAGAATCCATATGAACAGAATCTGTCTCCCTCAAGAACATGCATTAAGATCATCATAACAATTTTCTATTCTCTCAGACGATCACATCTTGTCACATGAATTTCTTTGTGTTTTAGGTCTCCTCAGTCCAGCAGCATATATCATCTTCTTGAGTCATTTGTTTCTGAGACTATTGCAGATGATTCTCTATGGTGACTGAAGCTTTGTCCATTGGGTCCAGTGATCTCAATTTCAGAATACATGAAGTCCCCTCAAGAAATGGGAGAAGCTCACCTGGTTTGCAGTGGGTATTCCCATGCAGATTCAGCATCAGGGATTATGATCAGCATTTATGCAGCCTTGGATGGCTAGGGTGCCCACCTCATGCCTTCATTTTGGGAATACAGCAGGGAGTGGCCCATTCTCTCATGTATCACTTCTGGCTTTAAGTTAGTTAGTTGACAACTTTTAGGACTTTGTTGCTAAAAATGAGCTTATGAGAGCTGGATTTGTACGGCAGTGGATGTGCTCCTAATGTATTATGAAAGGTAAATATTATCAAAGAAGTATGTTTTACCCCAAACATTGGTTTTACCATAAGCCTTCAGATTGATTTTCTCTTGACATTTTGTTCAGCCATCATAAAAATCATCTTCTCACCTGACAGTTGTTGTGGAAACTAACTGTATCCTTTTATTATGTCTTGAAAACGTGTGAACTTAAACTTGTCCATCAGGTTTGTGAACCCTAAGTATCTCTTTGATCCAAATCATATCCATGCACTCCAACTATTTTAAACCAAAATAAATTAAACCCACATATTCAAATACCATCATACTGAACTAAATGTGTATCCTCCATTAGTTGGGATAAAAAATATTTGGTTTGATATTCAAGGTCATTGTCAATGAAAATTACTAAAATTACATTTCCCTCGATAGTAATTTTATTGAAGGACAGTCAAAGACAAAAAGTAAAATGGCATAAACTTTATTTCAAGGGATGTAAGACTGTTTCAAAATGAAAACCAGTCAGATCTACTTGTTAATGGTCACCTCAATTAAACAATTATCTGTCTTAAACAACGGTTTTTTCAAAAAGTCCAATAAATCAGATAACTGCAGATAGATCCATTAAATAACTATCCATCTTGTGGGACCATATTTCTCACATTCCACAGGTAATTCCTCAAGGTGGGTTTCACTGTATCGAATTTACCTTTGCTCTAATTACAGGTAACATCTCAGCTGGAGCAGGCATCCCAACCTAGGTTGATGGAAGTCTGTGTCGATTGGATACAGGGAAATGAAAAGGCTTCAAATCCTCTTCAGGCCCCCTGTAGTATTCCCAGTATATTCAGTGGTTGTAGACAGGTTGTTTATGGCTTTGTCCCAAACTGTATGCAGGTAAGAAATGCAGGGTCAAAGAAAACAATAATCTCCTTTCTCACATGGAAAGTGATTTTATACTGGAATAATAAGACTTTCTCTTAGGTCTGTGTGTCTGTCATCTATTTATGTATGTTGCACTTTTTAATTGTCAATTATATGCCTGCTATTGATTCTTAAACTCAAATTTAATTTCATATTTTTATATGCTATCCACAGGCCGGAGTGTATCATGCTATTATGTTGTTCATCTGTCTGTCAGTCTGTTGGTTTTGTATCAATTTTGTTTCCACACAATAGCTTGACTTGTGCATCATCTGCAGTTACCAAACTTTTTGGAAGGCATTCAGTTGGGGTAAGGAAGAACCATATCAATTAGTCTGGTTCCCCGATTTGTATGTTCCCTGCGTTGCAATCTGCTGTACAAAGTCAGGTGAACACTGACGTTGTATTGTCACGTGATCAAAACAGATGGCCTCATATGGAGAGATCTGGTTAATCTAACCACAGCACATTTATTCCTTTTCTGTTTTGTTTGTTAGTGACACAGTGACCAAATATTGTCACATTCGACCCCTTGTGGAATAGGGTTGCTAATTCAATCCTAATATTTGGCAAAATCTGAAGTGTCATGTACAATGAGATATCAATATCAATGTAAAATTGATCAAGGAATTTATTGCAACTAGAATATTTTAAATGACATGGTGTGAAGAGTGCAATATTTGCAAAACAATCATTACCCTGACCCCCTCGTTAAAGAGGGGTGATCTTTTCATCTAAATCTTGGGCTATATTTAGGCTGTTGTACATCACCTCATATCAATTTCGATGTAAAATTTATCAAGCAATCAATTGGAGAAAGAATTGTTTAGATGACACTGTGTAAAATGTGTAATATTAACAAAATTGTGGGTACAATTTTCATTCATCTTCGCCTGCTAGTAAAAATATTTGTAAAAATAATTACATGACTGAATTGGTGGTTAAGCTTGAACACACGATAATAGTTCAAATGGAAAGTATTAGTAAAGTTCACATTGTGTTACTAACAAACAGAATATTAAAGGAATAAATGTGCCACGGTTAGATTAACTAGATCTCTCTATATGAGTCCATTTGTGTTTATCACATGACAATATGGCATTGGCATTCACCTGACTTTGTATAGCGGAGTGCAATGCAGGGAGCATACAGAACAAGGAACCAGACTACCCTATCAATTTTGGGGTCAAAAGGTCAATGGGCAGGGTCACTGTGACTGAAAGAAGAAATGATTTCACAGTATCTTGAGCTCTGTACCAAACTTTTTGAAACTCTTTGGATAAGGTAGAAACCTATCAGTTTTGTAGTCAAAATGTTATAGGTCACTATGACTGAAAGAAGAGCAAATGGTTTTCACACAACAAAATTAGTTCCCCATCACATACCATGACCCAGTTTTATGGATGTCCTGTACCTGGGATAAGGAAGAAAACTATTGTTTTTAGGGTAAAACAATAAATGTCAAGGTCACATTGGCTTAAGGAGGAAATATGGTTCCCACAAAATAACATTAGTTCTGCATTGCATACCTGACCAAACTTTGTATATGGCTTAGCTTGGAATAAGGAAGAAGCCTATTATTTTGTAGCCAGAAGGTAAGAGGTCACGGTTACTGTCACGGAAAGAAAAGTGGTTTGGGGACATAAATTTAAGTTAGCTACATGAGGATTAATAGACACATGTCAGGCATATAATGTGCCATTCATGGTACACCTGTTTTAAGTTTACTAAAATTTTGCATGGTTTGCACAGGTCTTAAATTTTGTATGTTTGATCTCGGAAAACCTTTGAAAATTAGAACAGGTGGCAGAAGCCCTTGCAGAGTCCCTATATATACTTTACTGGCCTTTAAAAGACCTTGAATTTTGCTATTGTTTGTCTTGTTACTTTTAAGTATTTCATTTTTACCCATTATTTTTAGGGTAAAACTAATCATTTGTTTTATAACATATTGCAATTATTTGGATACCTTTGGTATTATACAATGTCTTAAGGCCAGACGGTAGTAACATTTTTACTTGAACTTCCCAAGGCATAGTTTTGATGTCTTTATTTATACACTAGTGATGCAATGGCAGATGAAGTATGGTGAACATTGGTTTTGTTGTTGTTGTTGTTGTAGTTGTTATTGTAGGGTTTAACGCCATTTTTCAGCACAAGATAGGCTATACATGGCGGCCAGTATTAATGGTGGAGGAAGAACCCTGGAAAACCCAGGGAAGAACCACCGACCCACGAGAAGCTACTGGCAGGCTTTCTCACGTACCCACGTTAGCCGAGCCTGAGACTTGAACCCACGCAGACAGAGGTCAGACGGCAGTGATCCGTAACGGTGAGCGCTTTAGACCACTCGGCCACTTGGGGCCCCCATTGGTTTTGTCAACTGCTTTAGTGAGTGATTGTAAATGGACCACAGATCCCTAATATTCATGGATTAGAGAGTTCAGATGAGATAAGTCCATGGCAATGAGTGCTTTGGGTAACAAGTTGATAACTATAGGGATAAATGAGGGGAGTATGAGAAGTAAAATACAGTAGTCATTGGCAAGCACTTTGGAATTCTCTGAATAGCCATTGACTTCTTTTTTGAAAATGTTTGCAGTTTTTGAGAAAATTGTCTCTGTCCACTACAGATCTTCCATCCTCCACCAGATGAAGCAAACACGTATTTGGACTAGATCTCCCTCCCATGCATTCACAGTTAAAGCTGAAAGCTTTACTAAGAAGGCAGAAAAATGGCAATTAACATTTACCGTTCTGACAGTCAAACTGTCTTGGGAAAAGATATAAGAAAAGGCCCAAGAATGAAATAATCTGGAAGAAAAACAAACTAATGATATGATAGAACTCCTGAAGAAGTAAAATGTAGAGATTGGGCATAGTTTGGAAGATAGAATGCAGTAATTTGATAAACTACACATGCAGCTGGAAAATTAGTAATATCAGTAGGTTCTGTTGACAGTGCCCTTACTGTATGTTGATGTTTATATTTCAGGACAAACTTTTCAAACTTTGCTTTAAAATTTGGAAGGTGAACTCAAATATAGTAAAAGAGGTTCAGAATTCAACTTTAAAAGTGGGCAGGTTAATTTAAGCAAGCCTTGGAAAAATTATAACAAGCCCTTGAAAAGTCATTGAAAAATTTTTAAATTTGCTCATGAGATTTTTGTATGAACCTTTTTCTCACAGTTGTGGCTGCTAAGCAAAACTTTTTCTTCATTTTTCTATTCCTTTGAATATGAAATTCCAGTGTTAGTTCAGAGAATTAAAGAAGTGATTGTTTTTAAATAGATTAACAAAAGTATGCTGCACAATATCTTTAGTACAATGAAACCCCAATATAAAGTGAACATTGTTATAACACAGATTTGGATATAACACAACCCCAATATAAAGTGAACATTGTTATAACACAGATTTGGATATAGCACAACCCCAATATAAAGTGAACATTGTTATAACACAGATTTGGATATAACACAACCCCAATATAAAGTGAACATTGTTATAACACATATTTGGATATAACACAACCCTGGTGTAGAACGCAAAATTGACAATAGTTTCACCAATATTTGGAAGTACTGCAAAGTTTTGCACGAAAATAAACAAAAGTTTTAGTTAATAATATGGTAAGACGTTTTGCATTCTTGAAAAAAACAAACATTTCATACCATTACATTTTTCTTTATATAAATAAAGATTTAAACACTTTTGTTTGTGAATGTTCAATAGTTAGTCACTGCTCTTTGACCTTAGTTTCTTTTCTAAGGATGTCAGCTCATTAAGTTTTAATCATATTCTTATACACCCATGAACTATGAAGCTAATAAGTCTTGTTTGTGTTTGTCCACAATTAATTCTGTATAAAATCATTTCTGAAACAAGTCAAGAGATACTTGCCCATTCAACTGGCATATACAACAAACAACAATGTGGTGGTTAATGAAAGATTCTCACCAGAATGTATTAGTCAGTTAATTTAAGTAATTCAATTAATTTAAGTAATTGCTATCATCAGAGTCAATCTCATAGCTAGCTAAAGGTTGTTCAAATAATGGGACAATGATTTCCAAAAACATTTAAAAAATCCCAAAACTACCAACATATGCACATTGCTTCACAGTAATGTCAGACAATCATCATACAGTCAGTTGACCAGTGAATAATGTCACCCTTTCCCTAAAAACTGACCATATTGTTCATTAACAGTTAGTTTCTGCTGTCATCATTCAAACAGATAGGTGTCATTGATTTAATTAGTGAGGATTTACAATGTATAAAGGTACATGGAAATGTATTGATTTTTACTGTTTAAGAGAAGCTTGAAACCTTGGACAACATTACCGTATTTCATGTTATTTTTCATACACGAAAAAATAATTATTAATTTCAGTGTATGAAAAAATATATGTAAAATAAATAATTATCATTTGGTGGTACTGACCGTGTACGAAAAATAAAGGGATTGTACCTGAACAAGTTCTACGGAACACACGCTACTCGACAACCTAACGGTACAAACGTACAAAGTAAATGTATATTTTCAGTCTCATTCTGTTCTCAACTCAAGAATCTAACTACAATAAAAATAAAAGTGCCAAAAGCTTTTTGTTGTTATTAGTGAGAAAGAGAGAGGATTATGTCTCAGTGTGCAAGCTTGTCTGCGTTTAGAGCATATGTAGCTGTTATGTTGTGTAATGTTGGCAAAATGATTAAGATGGTTTGAACATGTATTAGTTATGGGTATTATTTATTGGTAAATTGTATGCAACAATATGAGTCCATATTGTCAAGTAATTAAGTGCAACTTGTATTTTTACAGCAACAATAATCTCATTATCAAATTGAAATTAAAAAATATAAAGAAATTGAAATTCTGTTTTAGTTAATGTGCATGAGCGTGAGCATGCGCGCACACGTGTTATGTGTGTGTCTGTGTCAGAGAGAGAGAGAGATGAAACAAAATTTTGTCAGTGTACAAGACCGTATTTATGCAGGGTGGTTTTTATTTGTAGCTTTTGCAAAGAGAAAAAAGACTGTTACCTGACAATTGTGGTAATCCTCAAGTATTATGACCCTACTATATTCCATTATAAATAAACACCGCTAAACCAACAATTCATTCTTGTTGTTTTAATTACGATGTACATTGTCACAACAACCACATGGCTATGCAGTGTTATTTACACAGTAATTAAACATGCTTAGAGCTTTGGTTATTCCAGTTGAAACCAGATTGAGGGCAAGAATTGACAGAAGAGGTCAAATCAACGAGGCTGTCAGTAGGGAAATGAGGCTCCCTTAGGGAAATGAAAATCTGTCAATGTGCTATTGAAGTCGTCTATACAGCAGATGTTATGAGGACAAGCGATCATACGCATTACTTGTTGTTTGAACTCGCCAATAAAGATAACAGTGGGGTATATTGTAGAATATATTTGCAAAAAAAAATGTTAATTATATCCAAGTGCGAACAGAACAACCACTTAAAAGATAGTATATGTATATATATGAATCGATTTAACGGAATGCGTGACTTTCATATTTACGATAAAATATGACAAGGTTTTCATATTTTATGTTTGTATGACTATAATGAAACAATAAGACTAGTTGACCAATGTTCTGTGGTCTTCACTTTAGCATGTACTGAGATGTAATTTTTGCTGGATAAGAAAACATCAAAGGGCTTCCGAACTCATTTTAAAATGCACGTGGTGTTTTGTTATGGTGACGGACTTAATAAGGAGAACCAATTAACGATAATATTTAAAGGTATGGTCTGTGAAGCCCTTTGTCCATTTGTCAATAAACACCAGTAGATATGGTAATGACAATAAGAGAGCTTATGCACATGAGCGCCCACAGGATTTTTTGCAAGGGGTGGGGTCAGTCAGTCACGGCCAGGAGAGTTAGTATAGTAAGCGGTCTGAAACTAAAGCTATTATTTACTAAGAGTTTTGAACAGAATCTTGTGACATGTTTTCAGCTTCATTTGCATGATTAAACTTGTCTGAATTTATATTTGGAGTATGATTTCCGGGTGGGTCATGTGACCCCCTTGACCTATGCTGTGGGCGCCCATGCTCATGGATCAAAAATTGTATTTTCTCACCAACAATTATTAATTTTTGTAAAAACAAAATGGCAACATGCTATTTTCAATCTTTTTTGCAAACATAAATCTTCTTAGTAGAAATTTTATGTCTGATAATTTAATGGAATTTTTCAAAAAATACAAAGTGATATGTACCAAAAATTATGATACATTTAAATAATTATTATTTTGATAACTGAATTGTGTACGAAAAATTAAAGGGTATGAAAAAATACATGAAATACAGTAAGTCTGGTGTTAAACAAATGCAGTTAGATGTTCACAAGTCAACCATCTGAGCAAATATGACAGTCACAGGAAGCAGCTGAAAATCAATCAGTTTTTCGAAGAATAATAAAGTATTCTGATTCAGAGCAGAGAAAATTCTACTAGAACAAAATTTATTGAGACACTTTTTAATGAAATTCAGACATAGAGGGTTATGTTTGCTTACTGAACAGTAACTGTGCTTCATCTTATGTTACATAATATTTTTATTAATTTTTTTGCATCAAATTCAGACACAAGAATCTATGACAAGATGAGAAAATATTGTTCTTAATGCACATATTTTGATGGAATTACTTTGACTTCACTGGTACAGATGCATTGAGATTGGTTGGTGAGTTGCATGTTGATAATTGAACTATTCATATTATATGCTAGACACACAGACACACACACACACACACACACACACACATATATATATAGATCCACAATGCATGGTCTCTGAATAAAGTACAATATTACATATACATTCTCTATGTTTTCACTACATGTGTATTTTTATTTTAATATGCATTGAATTAAGATGGTAACTGTGCCAAGTAAACATACAGTGTGACCCCGCTATAACACGGTAGTTGAGAGCCATAGAATCCGAACATGTTATAGACTGAACCATGTTATAAGCAACCAGGTCAGGTAGCTGAAGAAAATTATGCACTTACCCCCAAAAAATTGCAGAGGGAGGGGTAGGTAATAAATGCGGGTGCATAAATACTTGCTTCATTGGCACAGTTACCATCTTAAATCGATGCATATTAAATGAGAAATAATAATAATAATAATAATAATGAGGACTTTGTATAGCGCCTAATCTTTAGAAGCTCTAAGCGCTTTACAACATTTGACAACACTTAAAAAACATATATAATGATATGATTACAAAATTAAAAACAAACACCGCGAAAGTAGAAACAGAAAATATGCTGTAAATATTTAAGGCAAGGATACATTATTAGGTCTTTAAGTTTGTTCTTGCAGTTGAAATAGGTGAGTTT
>JAECUM010024088.1:0-38587 GCA_016617855.1 Megalonaias nervosa
TATATATATATATATATTGTCAAAGAGTTTAAATCCCCCAGTTTAAGTTGCACAATCACGTTGGTGATATCGACGATTACCGTGCAATCATCCCGCATTTATACAAACCAGGCAAACACGCTTTGAATGCGAAGCTTCTCTCGAACATAGAACCATATAAACATTGGAGCACTCGTGCGTAACTCCACTCGTGACCGGGTCTGGGTTCAATTTAAATGTTGTTCCTGGTGCGAACTTTACTATGCCGCGAATGTCTCGAGAACCGAAAGTTCCAATAAAGGTTCTAACAACAGGATTAAAATCTCGACCGGGTGGTTTCACAGTAGAACACCTTGTAATCTTGAAACGCAAAACATCGAGACCATTAAGGATGAAATCGACAAAGATTTTGCATCGATTTTCAGAACGTTAGATGATTAAAACGGGAAGGTTCACTCTTTCCACATGCTCGGAAGTTCATGTGAAGTTTCCCCGTACCAACCTTTACGCGGGTGGAGTTATATTCCAACATCAACGTATATTCCGCGGCGAGCAGTGGTAACCGTAGAAAAACGCGATAACATGTTTCCATGTCGATGCTGCATGTTTTGAATGGGCGATTTTGTCTGCGCTTAATCATGCGAGACGCAATATAGATCAGCCTCGAAAATACACACATCACATGAGTGAACTCCAGTTTGGCAACATAGAATTTCGTGTACAGGTTACTGACATCAGTAAGTTTGAACAACTTAAACCTAAAATCGCCGTTAATGAGTTTGAATCAAATTGTGGCCTTCTGCCGAATCGACAATCCATCGAGAATAGCAAAGCTTCCACACGTGTGCGGTTCAACGTTGATTTGTTGTTGCTGACAGTATGAACAAACTTCAGGCGCAGCATCATTACGTGTACATTAAACATTTTCCCTGAGTGGTTTCCCGGCACTGCAAGCACCATGTTAGAAACTTTCCATGTCGATGCTGCATGCGTGTATTCACAACTGAAAGCTTCTTGAAGACTTTAACTTTTACTGGGGGGGGGGGGAGTCAGCTAGAACCAACAGAGTACGGCCATGCCAAAGCATGGGAAGAACGGCTTGAAACTTACCGCAGTGCGTCGACAGATGAAATTTCCATATGTCATTTACATTGATTTTGAGTTCTTAGATATACCTGTGGAAATCTTCAGCGACCAAAGGCTGTACAGGGAAAGTACTAGGTTAATGCGTTTATTAAATCGCTCGAGGCTGCAGCGGAATGGATACAACATCTTCCCTCGCCCGCGGACATGATTATGAATCGCGATGACATTTGTGAGTTTTCCAAGGAGACTCATTGCAGGATCTGTGATGGAGATTTCAGCTCCACGGATGGAAGCGAAGCTTCTCAAATACGTGATCACTGTCACATCAAAGTAGCGTACAGAGGAGTCTCACACAGCGCATGCAACCTGCATTTACAAATTTACCCATCCCGAATAGAGGCTGCCATTCCCAACAAGGAATGTTTCGGCAGGGTCAACTGCAGTTCATAAATTCGGCGCAATTTCTCAACTCCATAATGGACGTACTTGTCAACAACCCTGCTGAGTAAGGTAATGATAGCTTTAAGATCACTCTTCGACACGTTTCTGTGGAGACTCCCGTTGAAGGTTCTGAATTTTGCTTACGCGCAAAGAAATCGATCTTCACGAGTACATGAGAGACTGGGAGAAGTTTTCTGAAACTCACTTGCCACCAATTGAGGCCTTCTATTCGTCGCTGTCGCACGAAGGCATTTGTGTCAATGACTATGTGCACACAAACAACGTCTCGTCCGCATCTGGTTGATGAAATCTCGGTGACTGCCACGCCCTATATTTGCGCACCGGGTGTTTCGGATTTTCAGCGAGCGTGGATGGCTCCGTAAATCCAGATGAACATGAATCTGCAAACGTTCGTGTCAGATGAGTCCAGGAAAGACCTTTTCTGAGTCATGTTAAAATGAAGTGTTTGCTAAAAGTGTGAAGAATATGCACAAATAAATCTGATTTGACCTCGTCTGGGACCTTGATATATAGAAACTTCGTAGGCACAATGCCAACACGGCATTCGAGTCGCGTTAGGTATTCGTTGCCACATATAATTTAAAAAAAATTTGGCTGCGCCTAACTAAAGCAATTTATGTTGGCGCGTCAATGATAAATTTATCGAAACTGCTAATGTAAGAAATTTATTACAACAAAATTAAGCCACTGTACAGAAACATTTAATTCTTACGCACAGATATAGATTCGTTGTTAGTGTACATATCAACCCATGACGTTTACGACGATATGCTACATCCGAGTCCCAAGTCAAAATTTGACACCAACAAGTATTCAAAGGATCATCGGCTATTCAGAAACGTCAGCAAGAAACACGTAGAGATATTCAAAGACGCGAGAAAGACCACTTAGGACCACTGCGCCTCACAATGTACGTGATCGTGGTTGGCTCTGGCAAAAGCATTAAGAATGCCGAACGAGTTATCTGGGTTGTGGTTGCGAGAGATATCAAGCATAATATGTACGTGGAGTGTCTTTACCAAAAACGTGAAACACACGCGAAAAACGAAACATCACATGAGTTTGTCCCCACTGGACACCAAGCGATGGATTTTTCCTGACGAAACTACCACTTACGCGTACGGACACGAACTGATCTAAAAATAGACCTTGGCGGAAATTGCGTATTCGCAGGAATCCCTTGTAATTCCTTTCGCACAAATGCCTTAGTAGTTGAAGGCTTAACAGCTCGTTCGTCCAAGGGTCCCAGATGACAGCGCGTTGTCTCTCCTCAAAAATTGATCCTGTCCAAGACGGTAAATGCATCAACTTACCATACTAGATCATTAGCACAAGGTTATTCTCCATACAGGTACAAAACCAGAATGTCCTTGACCAAGTCAAATGCGTTAGACTGCGGAGGTAAAGCACCTCGTGAAACGGTTATGGTTTTTTGCCAACTGCGTCAGTGGGTCTTATATCCGTTGCACGTGTAATGTCATTGTCGAACGCTACTATGACCGATCGAAACAGTGTCACCCACTCGACAGACCTGTATGCGTGTACTGGTACTCAATTAATCGTAAATCAGGTGTAAGGTTGAATCACTCAACAGTGCCTCGATCGCGTTGCAAGGACATTTAGTTTACGGTATCCCGGGAGTTTCGTCATTGAGACAGCGATATTACCGCCCATTTCTTTTAGACACTGTGCGCGAGACGTGATTGCATTCACCAATGGAACCGGAAGTACTAACGAATGTAAACTTTTTTGCTTCACACCGGGAATAAGGTGCAGCGATTGCGAATTTGTTACTACGCGTCAGAATTTGAGATGCATTTGCGTTACGTATTTTTTTGCGGCATAGCACTTAATATAAAGGCATGATGATAAGTACACGGCAATTGACATTCAACATGTCATCGACTCGAAAGAAAAAACCCAATGATTTTACCATCATTGACTTCTCTGCATCGGCGAAGCCTCGACTGCCCAAGCACCCCGATGAAACTGGAAGTTCTGAGTTTCTGAAATTGGTTCGCGCGCTAAAATTTGGCATGGTCGTATCTAGAAAAACCCAATTGTTGATGAATACAATCATGCGACGGTTAATGTTTGATCGGTTGTACGTGAGTATGGCATCGGCAGGCTATCGGTGTCATTCACGTACTCTGATTTCACTAAAGCACTTGCGTCGTCAAAGACGTCGTCATCGTCCACCATTCAGTTATTTTCCACGATCGCTGAAACCCCTACCATCAACGACCTTAGCCCGGACAAATAATCTCAAGGAGTACGACGATGGTTTGAGCGGCAAGACAATCCGCGAGGGCCGACACAAAACACAGACATTATCTATGTGATTGATCCGGGACAACTTCAACACGTTAATGGTATTTCGTCGGGTTAACGCGCATGGTCTTGTAAACATTCATTGGACCTGGTGTGATATCGACCACTTGTGGAAGGAGTTTCGGAATACGTTTGCGGAGGTCATCGTGGACACGGAAACTCATAGTTTTCTCGCGATTAACTTGAGTGGTTTGGGTTAAAGGTACTCAAGATTAACTGAAACTTCTCTGCGATGTTATAGATGCACGCGAACGTGTCAAAAATAGTTCTTCAGTCGTTCCAATCCACACAAGAAGACATCACCACGGATTTCGAACAAATGTTTGCACCACTGACACAACCCACGCACTGGCAAAGATGATGGGAACAGTAACAGAATCTGGTCGACTATGAAGAGAACCAAACGCGTCAAAGAAATGAAAGAAAACTACGAGAAAAATCACACTTGCCGGACGCGATTGAGAGATATATACGACCAAAGGCAACAACGGGGAAAGACGTTGATGAAATGCATAAAGACACCGGGGAAATCCGAGACGAAGTTGGTAAGATAGCAAAAATCAGCCGCGTACTCGCTGAAAAATGTAAGAGAGGTAATTGCAAAAACATGTCACAGCCACAACCACCCACGCACAAGTCAATTATGGAAATTTACTGAAGAATGTCGCCAATGGATCTTCGAAAATCCGATACGTGCCACTTTTTCTCGGACCATCCAACTGAAGAGAGCTCATGTTGAATGTACCAGCGATGTCGAACGACGTCAAGAGAAACAAAAACTGTTACTGGTGGGTATTTAGAGAGATTAGTGATGAAAATTTAATATGAAATCTGCGGTGAAAAAGTGTATACCTTATGATAAATTGCAGCTGACCGATTGATTAATGTTGTTGCAAGCTAGAAACTGAAGAATTTGTAGTAATAATAATAATACGGCAGATAATACATAGAAAACGACGAAACAGTCTGACTAGTCCACTTAAACCGAAACCTTAGTAAAATTTTCAGGTGGTCACTTATACCACAGCAGTCTGAAACCCGATCACGAACCCAAGCTCGAACCCAAACCCAATAAACGTTTTCTCACACAAGAAGAAATTGCCAAGCAACATTGACTCAGGCAAGATCAAATCGAACGAAAACAACCCGAGCAAAAACAACTCAGACGAAAACAAGTCAAAAACATTTGCGTGATCCAAGTACAACTAAACTAGAGCGCGAACTTGGACGCGGACGTCAATTGCCGCGCGAAAGTTTCACCTAACCCAGCATCCGCATACGAACGTCCAGCCGGACACGAATTTCCATACGCACTTTCACCTGAATCTGACAAAACCACGTGGCGAGAAAAAAAAAAAAAACTTGCCAAACAAGTGCAAAAACCACATTAAATAAAAGGTCCTGTTGGACCAGTTTCCCGCGTGTCATAGCACCAACAGATCCACGAACTTATTTATCGAATAGAGACGCTCGTGAGGTCGGTTCGCGCCGGCAACAACGTGCATGAAGTCATCAGTGAGGTGTTAAGTCTCTATGGTCTCAAACTAGGTAACAGAAAGGAGCGAAAACCAATAAGTTTTGTAAAATTCAACAGATAATTTATTTCCCTAAGATACAAAGTGAAAATTTAAGAATGATATAAATACCAAACGGTCTTAAACGTTCTATCAAAAGTTTATATATATGAAGTTCCAATTGAATTCTTGTGGTATTCCAATTAAATTCTGATATTGAATGTGTAGATTTTCCTGTATTTTTGAATGTGCTAATGTGCCGATGGTCTGGAATGTGGTGACGTGTTAACAGTCTTTTTGTGTATCACAATACTGTAATCCAAAATGTCTTTGTCTGAAATTACTATTATTCCGAATTAATGTTTCAGTCAAGGAATATTATTGAGCACTTCGTAATTGCAGTGAACAATAATTTGAATGAGTAATTCTACCCAAATTAAAAACTGAATACAACATTAAGATTATTTCTGCTACGGGTGTCAAGGCAAGAATGAATACTTCTTAGGTAAAAAAGATTATATACCTCTCTAACTGACCTGGGTCGCAACTAACATTTTCTGAAAAGACTGTTGACTTATTTGGAAATTTGTATTCTGGAAGTTTCCAAGGTCAGAATCAATACTGTATCTTTAACTCAAATTGAAGTAAACAAGTTTACAGTTAATAATGATCTGAATATTTAATCTACAATCACCGAGAAATGTTATCTATGTATTATGTTGTTTACAAAAAAGGCCACTGGTCACGTACACCAGTAAGATGATTTTGGACATAGGTCAAGAAAAAAATACAGGTTTTCATAACATATCATCATTGAGACCCTTCCCCCAGCCAAGAAAACAATACACATTAAATATACATAACATAGACCACGTCGATTTGTCAGCGGTTACTCAACGACCACATCATCAACGAGGGAACGTTACACCCGCTGATGAACGAACTCATTAAAGATATCAATGATGTATAGAACTCCGATGATGAGTTCAGAGGAAACACTCTACGTTGAAACTCTCCTTGTGCTCCGCGAAATCAGTGCTGCGATTCAGCATGTCGTTGAAGATACAACCCCGATCGTCAACACAATCAGAATTTCACGTGGTTTTCCCCACGCCAATTACACTAGCGTCCTTGTCTGTTTACGACCATCAGGGGCCTTGCCACGAATAACTCGCTTGTGTGCTCTTGGAATGATTTTGATTTTCCAAGGGCGACATTGAATCGATCACTGATGAGATCCGTTGCGGTATTTCGTTGGTGACCGGAAAATACTTTAAAAGGTTCATAAGCGTACACAAGCCTACGCTCAGCTCTGCCGTCTTGAATGAATCTCCACAGTATGAGGTTGGCATCGTACAGTCGTCGTTGAGAGTAGTTCTTGAGTGGCTCGGAGAGATTTCCGAGATTCCCGAACACGAGCATGTTCTGCGAATAAGACCCGCCGGTATCAGATACAATATTGCTTTAGACACTGTTAGAAGCACCTCAACCATTCAGGCTTATGTAAGATGTGGCGCCATAAGTTGTAGTCACCATTCAGGTGCGGAAAGCAGAGCTTTCACGAGCTTAGCCGCTAGCGGTAGTACATTGTTCGGGTTCTCCTCGACTGCGCGCCTCGGTGATTTGATGTCGATTACTCCCACGCTCGTATGTGTTACATGCAACAATCCCCGATTGACCCAGTTACGTTTTTTCCCTCGTCGACCAGGACGAGTAAGTATTGGATCTCCGCGCGAAGACTCTAACGATACAGCTATGCATTAGAGATTGACCTGGCATTTAATAAAATGATGTTCGTACGCGTAGGTGGGACACCCATTCGTGTTATCAACGTGAGGAAACCCGTTTATGAAACATATTACGTAAATCGCCCTTGACCAGTGTTTGCGGGCATGGTCTTGCGCGCTGTAGTGATTGCTAAGCAAGTTGCAATTCAAGTCGGTGATAAAATCAAAAGCACCGCTGTGAATCGGTTGAAAAATCTGGGATACCGATTCGATGATTGCAAATCTAGTAATGGGAAGCGGATTACAGTTACGCAATAGGTATTAGACGAAACGATACTGGTATACACTATGTCAAAATTCAAAGGTGTATCCAATCCCGTGTTCTACATGGACGAGCGTGTGTGGCGAGATTGAAGCTTATTAGTTTATTCATACCGACCTGGGTCTCCAAAGAACGTAGATCAATCGAATTAGAAGTGGAAGACACGTCTAAATATTTTTCCGTGTGATGCCTTCTTGGAAATGGAAGGAAAATATTATGTGGAAACAAGGGTAACAATTACAACGCCAATAAGCAGGTTGGATTTATAAACAAATTCATTCGTTTATTATGCAAAAGGGCAGGATATCTAATCAACAGAAAGGAAATCGAAGAATGTTTTTTTCAACGCCGACGTTGCCACTATGATACCCATTACAGTGACAATTATGTGATATCCTCTAGCGCAACTATGATGTTTATCACAGGACTCAAACGATCATTTCGATATCCCACATAAGTTAGATTCACGCAGCCACGGGGACAACTTCGTGATGAAAATTATTGTTTTCGTGTGCAATTCCCCTGAGTCACATACACGAGTTTTGCAAAGATGCCTGCAAGGTTATTTTCGAAGCTAAACGCACAATCTTGTGGACCCGAAAAGACAATGAAAACTGTGACACCGGTGCTACTGATGGTCTAGATGGGCTGTCAAAATTGACACTGTGAATGCCTGTGATAACTCCATCATCGACCACAGAAGTGTGTTTGTTGTCATTCATGGGATCTGAAAGCATGTCAACGTTATCCTTTGTCGTGCTCACTACAGATTCGATGCATAGGAACGTTCAGTGACAGTTTTCATGGCAAATAAGTACCTAACAAAGTATGAACGTTTCAAGATATGAATGATTGGCAAACGGGCAAACGTGTAGCCTAATGATATTTGACCACTGAGGAGTGTCTGAAGCTTCCTTGTGGTTAAGCGGTGATCAGCATTCTTCCGAAGAAATTCTGCTTGATTGGGAAACAATCAAGTCTCAGGTGCATATTACAAGGTATGGCCGTACATGGGCAGAGATCAAATATTGGCACAGGTCTGCAGATTTCCAAAAATACTTCACTACGTTGTTCCCGATTTATTACGTTTCTTTGTAACACCAGGATCTCTTTAATCAGTCCGTGGTCGACATCTATTTTAATCCATGTTTTAATGTGATTCTCTCCGACAAGACTTTGTTGCTGGAGGTCTCGGGTGGTCGAATGAGGTTCATTAATGCGCCTGTGCAAAACTGGTAGTGTTTTTTTTTTTTTTTACAAACTTGAATATTAACCCGTCGCATTTTCAAACAATGCCGTACCAGCATAAACTTGTCACGCTGAGTCTAGGTCAACACAGGAAGATCGCAGCTGCAAAGACAAAACAAATCGGAATTCATCTGAAACTTTCCCGGGACAATTGATACAGGACAACCACATTTATGTTGATACCAACGCAGGTGCAATAGCACGAAACAGTCTAAAGTCAACGTCGCGAAACAGTTCTTGAGTTCTTAGCAGCCCTAATCGCTGTGATGACACACAACGGCGGAATATTTACATTTCTATGATCGATTCCACGCTGTTTGGCGGTTGCAGCTCAAGCGGCTGCAAAAGAGGCGGAGTTAGTGATCGTCGGAACCGCATCCGGGCTGCCTCTGAAAAAAGGTGATTGGAGGCGGAGCCTTTCGAAGCCGCATTAAAACAAAAATGTCTACGAATACCCAGGTGGCTTCGCTGTTGACCATTTTTGATTTACTCGCGATGACAAAATCAATAAAACATTTCCGAGGGTTCTGATGCGGGACGGACTTGCATCGATGATTCTCCGCACGTGGGAAACCGGAATCGTCAACTTGGATTCGCCAACTTGAACTGGAACACACTGGGCCGCATACACGTTATGGCCTCAACGCCTGTTTATTTGGACCAGTACGGATTTGCACTGCCACGTAAAGTTGTTGATAATGTAAATGGTGGATTTTCTCGGGATGCTAACGTTCCTCGACGACAAAGTTTTATTCGTTTTAGTCAAAAGCTATCGTTGCAAACTCAAACAGACGGCCCAATACGGAACACGGAACTGACAGAAAAAAATATCATAATTGACGACACGTATTGGAGCATATAAAGCAGATGAGGAGCAGGATCCTCTTGAGTATTTTGCATAATGTCTGTAAACATTCATGGTTTTCATCCTGAGGGCAGCTTTAGACATTTTGTTGAAAGTTCCGGGAATTATTTTTTTATCGTGTATACATGGTGACGCGACACTTGCAGAAGACGGTGTGTTGGATCAGTTGGGAAGGAATGCCAAAATCGACGACAATGTTCTTCAACTCGTTGACGAATATCTGCGTGAGAATAGGGTTAACAAACGCTCGTATACAATAAAATATAATATAATGGCTAAAAAGAAATTGATAGTTGGAATCACCCCCTATGTACCAATACCAACTCGAGGCCAGTTTGGAACCATCGCAATAGAACACAAAACGCCCCGCTGCTAGAAGTTGAAATTTTAAACATAGACAGATTGTTTCTACAACGATGAAGTTATATTCAGCAACAAATCAATCACGATAAAATCTGCCGTCAATTATATCGAACCTTCATTGACTCGGCGAAAGCAAGCTCCAGACTGATATTCAGCAATGAAGCACTTGTCCGTGTAACACATCTTGGACAAAAACGAGAACGATAGTTGACGACGCCAAACAGAGGCGTAATCAATGTGGTTGTTGGAAAACCTGAAGACGTATAAAACAATCGCCGGAGATGTATATGTTCCCTGGGAATTTTTCTATGATTACACGCCAGTTGTACTAGCAAAGACAGATACAGCTATACTTGGTTGGAGGTGCGTGTATATCTTGCATCAGAGCGTAATGCTTCCAAATAAGAACTGCCTGCCGAGACATTACACTTCGCACTGACACTAATAATAGAAGTACTGTAATGGACTCTCAAAGCTACCAACGCGAGAAAATAATTGAAGCGGAACAAGAGCTGGGAGGTAAAATCGTCAAGAAAACCGTCTTACTCGCGAAAATACAAACGCTGTCCGGATCCGAGTCGATGGAGCGGAAAGTCTAATGGGTTAAATAGCGTTTCGCTGCGATCGTGTGCAAGCGTCGCGCCTTTGGTGTGATCGCTGAACCGAATATCGCTGTCAACTGGATAGCACTGCAAGGCAAAACCCGACGTAAGACTAAGTGCATGCAAAAACGGGTAAAGTCATGGACTTTACACAACCATCAATGAAACCAATAGTATTATATATATATATATATATATATATATATATATATATATATATATATATATATATATATATATATATATATATATATATTGTGTGTGTGTATGTGCGTACGTGCGTGCGTGCGTGTCATGTATGTATGTGTGTATGCATGCATGCATGTATGCGTATTTTGAAATAAAATGCGACGAATCAGGCAAATTGAATGCAATCTGACTGAAATAGATTAAAGTAATACGTTAAATCTTCAAACATTTAACACCAAATTTGTAATAAATTTCTCGGCCTAATATTGTTTTATTCATTTGAGATTAGGCAAGAGTGATAAAGTCTTTGCACTTTCCACATGCTTATCTTAAATAACTTCTTTCGATACGCTTTCACAAGACAAAGCATTCTTACCGTCTACACACAGGGTGTTTACATCTTTTTCCGTTTCATTCCACTGCTGCATGACGTAATCGACTTCTTCCGGCAAACAAGAATTTGTAGAGTTCCAAAACTCAGCGGACGTTTCACTTCCGTTCAGCTTCTCTCTGATTTAAGTAACAGAATAACATTAACATATCCAATTTGCTTCCATAACTTCGTATCTTATTTGATCAATGGAATAAATAACAATATCTTCTCTTCCCTGGTGTCAGGATAATGTGACTGGGTGGGACATCATGCTAAATGTCTGCGGCATGATGCAGCAGTGCTAGACGTCACTATAAACTGCCACACTGCAGAGATATGACTGAAAAATTGTTAAAGCTACGTTAAAAATCCAAATCTCACACACACACACACACACACTTCCCATCATCTTCGCTAGCCAAGGTTCAGATATGTTAACACTATCTTCACTTTGGCGGATCAAGCAGCTATTTATGTGCTTCGGGTCTGTGGATGCGGTGGCAAGCCACCACATCCAATCGAAATTATGTTGTTCAAATTTAAACAATGTTCGTACATGATCGAGATAAAGGAAGTACATACCTTGAATGGACTCATAAGTAAGTAAATACACCTGCAATGGCTTTTCTCTGGTACATAGTCATACTTTTGTATTAAACTTACAAAGTATCCTTTTGAAGTCAATTGCCTCCACCATTTTCTACCGATATACAATTCACCGCTGTTACACGCTATTGGTTAGTTGCCAATACATACTACAGGAAGCAACTCATGAAATCCAATAGATGTCGCTAGGACAAAACACTAAAATATCTGCTTGATCCGCCAAGGGGTGTCTGGTGATAGGGTTAACATATCGGAAGCTTGGCTAGCGAAGATGCTGTTCCCATAGAGTTTAAGTTTTCTTCGGAATAATAGTAGATAAATAATCTTCAAGGCAGCATAGAACGATGCATGTTAGAAGCACGCAAATATTAATTGCTTTAAAATTCTATAATTCAACTATAATTCAATGTTAAAGACAAAAAGCCCGAGGAAGACGAGTAAAGCATCATTTATAAAATAATAATAATAATAAAAAACCCCGCAAGACCGCTAAACCTTAACATGCAAAGAAAAAGGCCTAAACCTTACCGTACAATATTTAGAATGAATATTACTGTTCTTTCAGGTAAGTTAAATTTTAAAGGAGCTTGCCGGGGTGGTTGGGCGTTATGACGTGAGTTTTAGAGGTGCAATGTTGCATTAAAAAATGTATCAATTGAAATATCAGCCATATGACATTACATTTAGAGAGAGAGAGAGAGAGAGAGAGAGAGAGAGAGAGAGAGAGAGAGAGAGAGAGATTTGGATTTTTAGTGTAGCTTTTCAGTCATATCGCTACGATGTCTGCAATGTGGCAGTTTACAATGATGTCTAGCACTGGGGCATCATGTCGCAGACATGTAGCATGATGTCCCACCCAGTCACATTATCCTGACACCAGGCCGACCAGTCCTAATACTAAGCTCTTAATGTTGAGTGCCAAGCGAGGCAGCTGTTAGTACCATTTTTATATGTCTTTAGTATGACTCGACCGGAGTTCAAACCCGCGACCTCCCGCATCCGAGGCAGACGCTCATAATCACTAGGCCACCGGAGCGGTCAGAGAGAGAGAGAGAGAGAGAGAGAGAGAGAGAGAGAGAGAGAGAGAGAGAGAGAGAGAGAGAGAAACTATGCATAAAATATAAGAGAAGGGTATATACTTACATACAAAGTGAGATGAGTGAATCTGAAACCCTGGAAGTCCTTCTGAAGTCGGCAGCCTCTGAATCAAACCGCTTTCCGTACTCTGCCGCTCTAAGTTCTGCCTCCACAAGGCTGCATTCTGCATTAGTCCCGATGACATAAAAGACTGAAAAGAAAAGATTGTACATAAGCTATTACAAGAATCTAGTGACATGAATTTTCTTTGTATTTAGTAATATTGTAACACGCAAGGGACTCGAACAGCATGTCACTATCGAGCGAATCAAACAATGCCTAACACTTGTGTGAACCTGGTTTGAGGTCAATGTTTCGCCAATTTCCATGGACATCAATACAACTGAAGGGTTCCTAAACGCGCTAATGCCACAAATAAGTTTCCTCTAATTAACTAACGATCAGACATCCATAACGCTCAATTTCTCACTTGCGTGGTTTTTCTTACTTCACATTCATATGATTTATCAGTCCGCTTTTCTAAGCCGTAGATCGGTAATTTATACCTCGTACTACAAAATATTACCCAAACATCTAATATAACTGGCTAATTACTCGGTTTGAGAAAAATCTTCCCAATACGGACTCCCCATAGTCAAACAAATAATTACTAAAATCTTATAAATTTATAAACGGAGACGTAAATGCAAATAGCTCAACACCTATTTGATCATTCATGGATTATCTGCGGATATTTTCATGTTGGAACTATTTAGGCTTTTTCGCTTACGTCCGATCATCGATATTCTTTGATGCATCGAATCAAACTTGTATAACTATCAGATAGTCTTACATTCCATTCACACTAAAAGTGTTCAAATATTTAGAAAGCGTTAAAGAGAGTATATGTTATAAATACATAACCATATTCATGCTTTGTTTTGAGTCGGGGTAAAGAACTTGTTTGACATAGCGCACGTATCCCCGTGAAGCTAGTGAAATAAATGTTATTGTCGTATTTATTACATACCTATTTAATCTTACATGGTTGATCTTGGGGTTGGTGCGTACGTTCAGGCCATATATCAACATCGCACACACAGACTAGGCGTTTACACGGGCGTCCAAGCGTATATGCTTTCGATGTACTAAATCGAACTTTCATAAATTACAATTTGATTTAAATTCGTACTGATTACCTAGAGATATTTGGAAAGCGGTAGAACGGGGTTATGTAATGAGTACAGAATTGCATTAGTGTTTGTTCCGAATCTTGGAAAAGAACACTTTTGATATGGCGTATGACTCCGTGTCAAACTGGCGGCCTCGACGTATTCGTTCTTTCTGTTGACTCAGATAAAAAAAATTACAATCTTGTTTATGCATCACTGTCTTGCTGGTCCTAATTATTTTTACGTACCAACAACGACAAGAACAACAGCAAGAACAAAAACAAGAACAAGAACATCATGAACAACAAGAACAGCAAGAAAAAAGAACAACAGCAAGAACAAGATCAAGTACAACAAGAACACGAACAAGAATAACTTCAACAACAAGAACAATAACAACAAGAACAAGAACAATAACAAGAACACGAACAAGAATAACTTCAACAACAAGAACAATAACAACAAGAACAAGAACAATAACAAGAACAAGAACAAAAAGAACAAAAACAACAATAACAACAAGAACAACAGAACAACAAGAAGAACAACAAGCACAACAAGAACAGCAATGGTATATATTGTCTAGAGCGATATTCACATTGGTATCGAGCCACTTTCAGTTTGGCTCCAATTAATAACAGAAGTGATACAGGAAAATGTTGGTGGTGTTTCTTTCGGGGGTGTTGGTGGGGGCAAGGATTAGGTTGTCTGTCTGTTTTATGTCACTTTTAGCACATTAATAGCAATTTCATTACTAGGAAATGGAAGCAAAGTACTTTTCCCAACTTAACGACTCTGTCTGCTCTGGGTTTATATCGAACCCTCAACCCTTGGATTGCGAGTCCGATGGACCACCAGCTGAGCTACCATGTTTTGTAAGGTTGACTGGTTGCGGCAGCGTAAACAAGTAAGCAAAGGGTTTGTTGAATGAAACCCATGGTGTGGATTCATTGGGCTCCTGCATTTTAAAACTTTCCAGGGCACAATTTTAACCATCTAAATGTAAAAGAAAAATTACTCTAGGAAACGCGAACCGGTTATTTCGCTCTCGTTATTAGAAAGATAAGCTCTTGAATATTGTATTAGAACTGGCATTATGCTTAAAAGTCCTCATTTTACTACTGGTTTTATTGTCAGTAAAACATAATATGGAGCGTACTGTATTATACTGATTAATTAACCGTATGCGCTGTGACGTCACTTCGGAACAACTTGTAGTATGTACTAAGGCGATAACGGGATCAACAACACGTTTCCTGATCTATAAAGAATATTAGTCAATATCAATCGTATTCCATCTTTCGATAGTAATAAACAAATAATAAAAAGCGATTTCCAAGACAGACGAAACTTGGTCTGCATGCTAATTCGTTCGCACGAAATTATTTAAAATACAGTAGTTAGTGGAAACATAGGGGGTGGGGTGGGTGGGAAGTAATTACTCTTCTCAAAAGGTGGCCACAATAGCCCATTGCACGCTCCACTATCAGTATAATTTTGGGAAGTTACCATCTTCTGTGCAAGCAGGCAAAGCTTTGTAATTCGTGGTACTTTTTTTGAAAGTTGAGTTATTTAAAACGTATTTTATTTCCAAACTAAATGTTACAAACGTCAATTGGATTAGATTGGAATATCACCCGAGTTACACGCTTGTACAGTAGCACTCATAATACATACCGTGTAACAATGCGCTAGGCAAAAAAATAACGATCCAATTTTAGAATGAAAGGCAGATAAATGATTCATAGGTTGATTTGTTGTTTGTTTGTTTTCTTTTATGGAATATTCATTTTGTTTAATTGTTAGTGTTTCACATTGGCAGAGTAGAATCTGCAATGTTATTATATTAGCCGTGTTGAAGAACCGAAGTCCTTGATTATAATGAAATAGACAGTAGGAGAAGAAATGGAAACCAGTTTCAGTGAAATAGTTGGAATTCATAACCTTATTTTGTTTTTGTCTCACTTTGCTTGTATGTTTTATGGGATAAATAACATAATTATATGAGATACTTGGAAATCTGCGTGAGCTGTGTATTGGTACCAATGAAGCGATCTCTAAGTCTGTCCGTCATAATGAAGCGTTGGAATATATATTGGTAATATACATTGGCTGATATCCAAGGGTCTACTCGCAACAATGTCTAGTTTTGAAGAGTTTCCTGGGCATTCTTTTGATTTTGTCTAGGAAACGTGTTCCGACTGTTTCGTGCTCATTCTTTTCTTTTTTCTTTCTTTGGGGGGTGGGGTGGTGGGGGTGGTGGTGTCGGAATGTGGGTAGTAGTCGCGGTTTCGATAATTTAATGGATTCCAAACGAACTGAAAAACACGACAAAGTTACTGAACTGCCGTATGTGATTTATTTCCTTGTGGAACTGGATCTTCGTATTATTTGTTTCTCTTATTCCCTAAAAGTATTAATCTTTGCATCCTTGTCGCCTGCGAAAGAAAATCAAATGTTCTCATACATGCGCACTTGCTTACTTTTTGTCCCCTGATATAATAATTTAATATTCCCATTCTGTCTCAAATTCCGTGTTGATCGAACTCTCCAAGAAAGCATCAGAAATATTGGAATGTTACACAAGTGCGTATGTCCATGTCTTGTCAGTTCATGTCGCAAGTCTTTTGACTAGTGTCAAACCTGCTTTGTTGAATTAAGTCGCACATATTGTGAACGGAAGGTTTTGTGGGGTTTAGCGCCATTTTTATGTAGATGTTAGTCTATACATGGCGGCCAGTGAATTTGGTGGACAACGAAGCGGGGAAGAACCATCGACTCTACCTACTGTATTTGAAGCTTTTCCTGGGCAAACGTTTGATTTTGTCTAGGAAGCGAGTTTCGGGTTTTTTTCTGGCTCATTTTTGTTTCTTTTTGGGGGTCGGGGTGGGGGTTGGGCCGCGGATTTCAGCAATGCTGTTCAAGAGTCTTATAGCACACGCTAAAACTTACAGATGACTCGTCCTGGAACGTTTATCAAAGGATCCTCCATTTCTTGCAATTTCGGCTATATCCTAGGTAAAGCACAAAAAACAACAACATGGCTGTCATAACTATATATTTTCCTTTAAACTATACCAATAAAAGGAAAGAAAGAAAGAAAAACTAGCTTTTGTCATTGTCTAATTTGGTAATGTGTGTGTTGATGTTTGCTTTGGTAGATGGTAATGTTTGGTACGCATAAAGAGGACGAATTTCCAGTTTGTATATCTTATAAGCGTCTGCTTTTGACCACAGTTGGAAGAGTCGATAATGCTAAATATCAACGGTGGTTATTCAGCGAGTCACCGAATTAGATCTGAGACAAGACTTAGAGAACCATTATTAATTCTTATTTAAGTAGTTACCAATGAAAATCCATACGAGCTTTTGGATGGATCTTTCTCTATTTTAACACTACATTTGCAAATGGGTATTTTTAGAATTCTCAGAAGGATTTGATAACAAGGAACGAATTTTGATTTTATGCATCTAATTAGCTTCTTTCCACTGATATTTAGGAGCAGGTATACACCCGTGTGAGGAACAGTACGAAAACTAAACAAATGATGAATTTTTTTGCATTAGCAATGACAAGGACTGACAAAATTAACAGTACCAATTGTTGCATGCAACGGTTTTGTAACGAACACTATAGTTTGGGAAATTACAGAGGTCACTCACTATAAAGCTACATCATTATACCTCTGTCAGTCCTATTATGTGGATACGGTACTTATCCAATTGAACTGGTTACATTTGGTTTTGTTATTGCTTTTTGTAATTTGTATGACATCAGGTTAATTCTTGGAAGTTGTGAACTATATATTGACTTATAACGTGAGCCACCTTTATGACTCCCTAATTTCACTTATAACGCAGGTCACCTTTATGGCTCCAGTAATAATTGTAAACAAGGTTTCTAGCTCAGAGACCCCCTTCCCCCTCCAAAACCCTTCTACGTTAACATTTTGTCAGCTCAAAATAGTGACTTTCATATATTCTGACAAAATATGTTTTGTCGGGGTAAGGGGGTCTCTGATCTAGAAAACCTTGTTTACTATTATTATTGTTATTCTCAAAATGAGTGATAATGAACGATTAGTATTATTCTCAGAATGAACGATTATTATTATTCTCAGAATGAGTGATTATTGTTATTCTCAGAATGAACGATTATTGTTGGTCTCAGAATGAGTGATTATTGTTATTCTTAGAATGAACGATTATTGTTATTCTCAGAATGAGTGATTATTGTTATTCTCAGAATGAACGAGTATTGTTATTTTCAGAATGAACGATTATTATTATTCTCAGAATGAGTGATTATTGTTATTCTCAGAATGAGTGATTATTGTTATTCTTCGAATGAACGATTATTGTTATTCTCAGAATTAATGACTATAATTATTCTCAGAATGAGTGATTATTGTTATTCTCAGAATGAATGATTCTCAGAATTAATGATTTTTAGAATGAGAGATTCTCAGAGTTAATGATTTTTAGAATGAGAGATTCTCAGAATTAATGATTCTTAGAATCAATGATTCTCAGAATTAATGATTCTCAGAATGAGCGATTCTCAGAATGAACGATTCTCAGTGGAAAGTATCCAAATATTTATCAAAGACCTCGAGTACGAGAATCCAACGTTCTTAACACTGGGCTACGGACTCTACTTACAAATATACGTTTCATAAATTATTACAAAGTTATCTAACGGGAAATTCCTGCAAGTGATCAGTATACATTTATCAGAATAAAAAAATTATATTCTGATTCTGAATAAATCGCGAAATCTACGATCTTATAAATTTCTGCCCGGTTAAAATACATTGCAGTCTCAACACACTAACATGCATAAAATTACAGACATGGCTCATATATAGTCGGTATGTGAACTATGTGTACAGGTTTGTGACAGTGGTGCGTGGATCGATACAACGGCTTATTAAATTACTCTAGCTCGCAGACAGGGTTATTTCTGTCTTCTGCAGTCTGGGAATATAAAACGATCGATAATGACTCGTTTGTCGTAATATCACACCCCTCCTCCGGCCTATTGTTCATTCTGAGATCTCTATCGTCGGTGAGGAAAGTGGAATTAACGCAAGATATTTATCAGGAGAGTTAAAAGGTGTAAAATATCATTTTCTGTTATAATGTGATCCATACTGACTACAGACGGTCATGTAATGTTACGCAATATAACAAGCGGGATAACTGCTTAATGAGATAGATTATCTCCCTTTACAATACAAGGCAGACAGACAGTGTTATCTCCCTTATTTTTTAAAGAATTTCATCACCAATTATTAAAATATCAACAGTAGATATCATAAATAATTCATTATCGTATTTATACAAATAAACTTTAATTTTTCCGCTTACTTTTCGATGACGTTCAAATAACACTTTCATTGCTATCCTGGTGAGAACATACTTACCACCTTTTGCAAAAACCTTCGACCGGTTTAGGTCAATATTTATTTTCGTGTATTTTTCTTGACTGATCGGATCATGACGATTATCGTATTTCAGCATAAGCTCATCTCTCAACTTTTCAAGATAATCAAAATATTTACTGTTATCTGATTTCATTAGCGAGAGTTTCATTCTCTCAAATTTACTAAAACAAATACCTGAAATTTCAGCATTAAATTCAACTGATAACTGCTGGCCATTAACCATCATTTTTTTAAAATTTTGCTACTAATTCCATCTGCTAATGTTAAATTTTCGAACATTATTTATAAAGTTTAGACAAAAGTGCGTAGTGTCCAATAGTTAATGCGTTTACGCCATCAGCACAATGTCTCTTATCATCAAAATTACTTAGTCCACGTTTTATAATTGTATCTGCTTGTTTTAAATTTTTGTAATGTATTACGTAATTTCTTTTATTTAACAAATTTGGAACTAGCTTATTAATAATCGAATTTTTGCTGTTGTCATTGCCTATTGTTCAGGCGATAATAAACTATAATCGATCATCATTGACTCTGCACAAAACGGGTAGTCGTTATGTAGATCATGTAACGAACTAGGATAATCGAGATCAACTTCAACAAAATAACTGACATGTTCTGGTAAATCTTTTTTCAGTTTCTTTAAAAAAAATGATCTGGAGTTATCCAATGAAATCCACTACACGGCATTGGCTCTGACATAGCATGACCATACAAATTATTAACGTACAGATAAATAATATAATTTGACGGTAAATTTTTATCATAATTTGTTAGGTATTTATTATTAGCTACCGCATATATTTTGTTATAACGCTGATTCCGCCTCGAATTCCTTTTTCAATAAAATTAAACATATCAACATCAGTTAAGAGATCTAATTCTATCCTGCTTGTTTTTAGCAGAGCATCCCATGACAATCCTGGCGCAGAATAATACCAACACGGATCTAATCCATAATTTTCATGACTAACTTTACGAAAACTTTCGAAAACATCTGCTAGTAATAATACATCTGTTTTCAAATATAAATCATGATAATCACCATGTGTCTTACAACCAAATTTATTCCAAAAATCTTGTGCATATTTGTAATCGTCATCTGTAATATTTTCATTTTTTAGCTGCGAGTAAAATTTATCTTTGTTAGGAAAAGAAGTTTCATCAAATCTGCTTCAGTCGTCGAGATACTCATACGGAAAGACACCTTTTTTGTCAGAGAGACGTAGTCTTCACCAAAGCAACTTTATAAATTATTGAAACTGCTACAACCTTTTACAAGCTCATCCAATGGTGCTGCCATAAATTGCAGACTGTCGATGAAACGTAATTTGCCAAGCGTAACTGACATATACTTTTCAAAATTGTTTGGAATACATTTTATTATATTGTTTAATTTTAGTTTAGATTTAATTTCCTCATCACCAAATGCTTCGACAATGATATGACTATCATAACCACGAAAATTATGCAAAACGACAGGAATAAAATCTGGCGCATGAAATTTCAAATTACAATTATTATGTGCTGCTCCGCGATATTGGCCGGTTAGATGGCAGTGATCGCGCACTTTATCGCCTGAACTTTGTTCAGGTAGAGGTTTCTCGCAGATATGACAATTAACTGCCTTATCAAAATCAAGTTGTTGTTTGGATCTTATTTTTATTGGAGCTGTTTTAGATAATCTGTTGCAAATTTTATTAACATCATCTATTAAATTTTTTAGTAACCACACGGCAGGACTTTTACCTCTGTACAATTTTATTGGACTTGAAAAATTATCGTTAGCGCAACAAATTACTTTATAAGCTGCTCCACAGGGAACATGTTGTTGTATTTTTCTGGTGCTTGATTTATTTGGATCATTTTCTGCGCCTGCCACAGGAACAAGTAGACATTCGAAATCAGCATAAATAACAAACGGAATATTTAATTTTTGATTATAATTTTTAAATTTTAATACTTTTTCTTTTTCTCCTGGAATTGTTATTCTTTGAACATTAACACAGTATTTAAGATTATCTTGCAGTTTTTTTTATCTTTAGAAAAACCTTGTAAACAACGGTAGCAGAAATATTTCTTATTTTTATCTTTATTATATTGTCTGCCAAATAGGCCGTTAAAGTTTTTATCCAAACGTAATGATTCCTATAAAACAGCAAGTTTATTGTCGATTGCGAAGCTTTTTCTGAAATATACTTTGGATAAACATTATCACGCTCGTCAAGACCAAATAAATTAACTGAAATATTAATTTGCTTTTCAAACTTTGGTATTTGATGATCTGTTTCTGGAAAGTAAATGCCATTAAAATATAATTTTGATACATGACTAAAATACTTGTCAACGCCATCAGCATTTTTTTCTGCTGGAAACATCGCAGAAAGAATAGCCCACTGGAAATCTGTTATTAAAGATTTTTACGTCTATGCAACATTTTTTGTTTTTAATTTTTTGAGGTAGATCAACGTAAGAACTACCGCGAAGTACGTTATATCTCGCTGTGTGAAATAAAACTTCTTTTATCATTTCAAATTTCCAACCTGATCCTGATACAGTAAATTCCGCCACTTTTTTTATTTATTTCCTGATGTATTTCATCGGCGACTGAGGAAATATTTGTTCCAGCTAATATTTTTCGTGATTTATCTGTTAAATATGGTTCAGCAATCTCGTTGATGAAATCTACATTTTCAAGTATATCTTTTTGAAGTGCATGTAACTTTGATAAAATAACATGATACTGCACTATTGGCTTGATACTTCTATGCACTGCAAGTTCTCTCGTTACAATTGTATGCAAAAGATGAAACAAATTTGTTAAAATTTACTAAAACATTTTGATTATCAAACCGATAGCTGTTGTCAAATCGTGCAAAAGCAGTGGCTATTTTTGTAGGTTCTCCTATAAGGCTCTTTTTGGCTATATCTCGCAATTTCAGCTTTGTTATATAATGTAATATTATATTTCTAATTGATTATTCGATCAATATCTCACTGCACAATGCGCATGCGCTAGTTGAACAATCAATTAGAGATATAAAAATGCTTATAGTATAATGACACGGAATCTCGCAAGCGAGCAAGAGCACAACTATTTTCATCCCAAATATAACTTATACGCGGGAAATATGTTAGGGTCGGTGATTCACGTCGAATACGGACAACCGTTTGGTAAAGCAACGCCAGCGGGTTATAAAATCAGTGTTAAAGGTGATAATGCTTAGAGAACTGAAATGTTGAAGAAAGATTTTATTTACACTTTGTTTTGCGGAGACATACCAGCTGGACAGCGAGTATATCATGTCAACGGCGCGGTTATTGATGATAACATTGAAAACTTGTCTTTACAAAATGAATTTCAGCCTCATCCAGTTTTTGATTTTTACGAGGCAAATGATAATGGAATTATTCGAAATATCCAAACGAAAACAATTGTTGCTTTTATAAACAACGGTGGTTATCTTAGAATAAAAGTTCGAAGAAGTAAAACAGATGAAGTTAATTATTACAGCCATCGTTTTGTTTACGAAACTTTTAACGGACATATACCTGATGGCTTAGTAATAGACCATGTCAACGGTATTAAAACAGACTATCGTCTAGAAAACTTCGAACTTGTCACGCCTAAAGAAAATAGCAGACGAGGACGAAGCGGTGGTATTAATTTCAGATGTCCTCCTAAACCCATAATATCATATAACATTAGTACAGATGAGGAACTAAAATTCAAACCAATTTCAGCTGCTGCAAGACACTACAAGATAAATCCGGTAACAATAAAATATGTTGCAGACGGGGTAACAAAATCAGCAACATCACAATCAACATTTGACAGAATCGTCTTCAAATATGACGATTAATTATATTTTCTAGCTCAGTTTTGGTAAGACAATTATGAGCAAACATTAAAACATCATCTTTGTTAAATTTTAGTGTAATAAATGTTCTGTCATTAAGTTCATTTTTTTTTTAGTTGTCTGCCGCTGTTAGAAGAATCTTATTAGAATCACACTGCATAATAATAACGTCAACAGAATAATAACTATACCCCGACAAACATTTTCGCACTGCCTCGGCTAATTCTCCATAATTTAATATATTAACTTTCTGATGATATTTTATCTCGTTAGTCATCTTATTATTATTAATTTGATAAAAATATATTATAATATGGACTTGATGAAACGACTTGCTGATATAATCGCGGATAATAATTTTACAGCACGAGATGCTACAGTCGTAGATAAACACAACTCGGTTGATTACACAAAGGATGACATTCTACTTAACAACGACGACGAACAAAACGAGATTGTAGGTGTTGGTAAAAAAAAATTACAGCAGACCGACAACCGGCAGATATAATGTAAAATATCATATCACAAAGAAAATTTTGAAATTTAGTTTTACAGTAGATGAAAATCAGTCGTTTTGGCGGCTCATAAAACCCTTTTTAAACATTAGAATTCCAGACCGACAGAAAAATATAAAATTCGATTTTATATTTGTCAAGATATTTAACCTAATGACGATTTCTGACTATCGCAGACAATATGTAATATAGTTAAGTGAGCCAATAAAATGTAAATCTGTCAAACGTAAGTACGAGGAAATCTAGAAAAACATTATTTCATAATTTGTTTGGCTGGTACCCAACCATTAAATTTATCGCTATAACCGCGCCACTTGACAAGGCTTTTATTACCTTTTTTCCTGATAACTTTTTCAATAACAAATATATCTTGCTCAGTTTTGTGTAGTTCCTGCTCGTAAAAACTACCAATCACGGGCTCACCTAATAAATCTTTTAACGCATAGGTAACCGGTATTGTCATTAAAACTTTATCAACAATAAATACTTCTTCGCTCCAGTTTGGGGTAAATCCTTTCTCAAATACTTTTTTTGTCAGAGAAATTCTAACTTTATCACCAACTTTAAATTTATGTCTGCGGTACATGTTTTCATTTGCTAATATTGGATTTTTAATTGCATTATTTGGAGACATTTTTATTGATCTATGCTTTGTGTTATTATATTAATAAACAATCTGCTGTAGATTGTCAATATATTTATTTGTATTTTTAGCTGTTAAATGTTTATGTATCAGCTCGTTTAGTGTACGATTAAATCGCTCGACGATAACGCTCTTACCTTCATTTCCCGTAACATATTTTTTTTTATGTTATTTTGTTCCAAAAATTGCTCAAATTTTTTATTAAAAAACTCCGCTCCGTGATCAGTCCAAATTTTATTTGATTTTCTTACCGTACTTGTTATTATCTGCTTTAACGCATCAGTCATTGATTTTCCTGTTTTGTCCGAAACTGGTACACTAAACGCGTATTTACTAAAAACGTCAATAAGGTTAAACAAGTATTTCTTATTATCATTAAACTTAGCAAGATTTAAGACATCTACTAAATCTGTTGCCCAGATATCATCAACGGCATTTGCGACAACCTTGCGTCGCGGAAACATTTTTTTTAGGTTTATGTAATTCAGCTGCAAGATCATCATACAATTCTTTTCCAAGACCTAACTTATATTTTGTTCCTATCATTTCTTGAACTAACCTTCTATCAAATTGTTCTCTCATATTTACAGGTTTCATATCTCATCTGGAATTATCTTATCACAGCCAGGCTTATCTTGCTCATTATCACGATAACAGATATCATTACGCATTGCTATCGCATCAACTTGATTATAAGGCTCTTGTCCTGGTAATGGATTATCGTTTTCGTCTAACTGTTTGTCCAGTGGATTGTACGGCCCAGTGTATTTGTGGCCAGGCAATGTCCATCCTCCTTTTGGTTTCGGTAATTTTCCAATAAATTTGCGGATGTCAATACCGCTGCCAATTATCTCACGTCGATTGCATGATAGACAGTATGTAACAATTTTATCTTGTTCGATACAAAGATCTTTATCACTATTACAATTACATTTCATTTTATTTTTTAATCGTCGACAAAAATATTTGTCAGTAAAAAATATTATTATAAATCTGAAAATAATTTATAAAATTTGACAAAATTGTTGTTTTCTTTTAATATTTTTTGGTTAAAAATCCTGTTTTTTAAGGAAAAACGGTAAACAAAATCAAAGAAAATCAGTCCGATTTCTTATTTTTTAAGGGTCAAAACCCCGAGTGATTTTATACTTGATTTTTTTCAATTTTTCGATACAAACGAAAACCTTTAGTCCAAATTTCTTATTTTTGGTTGATCTTTTTGTCTGTTTTTGTTGATTTTTGATGATTGTTTTAGTAAGAGATTATAAAATTTATGAAAAAATCTTAAAAATCAAGTATAAAATCCCTCGAGGTTTGACCCTTGAAAAATAAGAAATTGGACCGATTTTCTTCGTCAATTAATCATCTACTAAAATAACTCCAGATCCAGTTGTCGATTTCAGAAACATACTTTTTTTTTCTACCACAAACAGCACAAACACTTTTTAACATTATTCTGTTATTTTTTGGGTTTTTTTTCCGTTGTCTCATCCTTATTCTTTGTTTTAGTTTAAGATCTGAGACAATATGTTGACATATTCCTTAGTTTAGATAAAATTACCTGCAATCTCATCATTTGCGTGAGAAGGTTGTTTGTCAGATTGTAAAATAAACTTTAAAAAGTCAGGATCTCCGGAGTTTTCACTCCGGGACATCTGTCGGATAAACATAATGCAATGATAACCACAAGCAGATGTTCCAACCGGCTGTAGTTGATTAGACGAGTAATTTATGTTTTTACATTTTTTTAAAATTAGAGTACACTCCACGAAATCCGACAATGTCATTAAATTTTTCAATTATATCAAAATTACTCAACGCGACAGGCGTTCTCAACGGCGTCTGGTGCCTGGTAGAGTCATTCCACGTCCTATCCCTAGCAGATTTGGAATTAGACTGCCTGCTAAGCCTGCTAAAAGTGGAGCGAAAGAAATAATTCCACCTTGTTTTGTTTTTCTTGGCGCTCGCTGACGTTTTGTTGTTTTGTTGTGGGTTTTTTTTATAGATTTTATCGCTTTGGCTGACATTTTATTTTTTATTGTTACATAATATTTGTTTGATACCATCGCCTGATGCCCGCTGTTTTAGTTGCTCCAAATACTGCCCCTGACGTTGCTGCTAGTCCCAGCGTTCCTAGTACAGGTAAAATTTTTGGTATTGCGCTAACTATTACAGAAAATGCTGGTCCAAAAAATCCGCCATATTTTGACATCGCTGTTATTTGTGCAACAGATAGTTTGAGAACAGAAGGATTTCCCTGATTAAGTTTATTGATTTGCTGTTGCGTCAACATTACTTTCACTGCAGAGACTTTGTCAGTCTCCAGAGACTCTGTCTCTGGGGATATCATTGGAGAGACAGAATTACGTTTGGCAACCGTTGCTGAGAATTTTTTAATTTGGCCGGGCGTTAGGTATATTTCTCTGGTTGTGTAGTCCGTTTTCATTTATATTTGTTTGTTAAACTTGGACAGTCATCCTTCCCTTGGTCGCATCAATTGTCAAAAATCTATCATT
The DNA here is from genome assembly GCA_016617855.1 of Megalonaias nervosa. Taxonomy (NCBI): domain Eukaryota; kingdom Metazoa; phylum Mollusca; class Bivalvia; order Unionida; family Unionidae; genus Megalonaias; species Megalonaias nervosa. The sequence continues at coordinate 26,898 of JAECUM010024088.1, forward strand.
GACAACTAGCGCATATACGTTATACTGTTCGACTGGCAATACGCCAAGCGTCCAAGTGACATCAGTATCAACAGTCATTCCAATAACTCGCTCGGAATGCTTTGATATGTCAAAATAAAAGATAGGATACAGCGATCGAAATTCCTCTACTGATATCTGAGATCCACTGTCCGCGTCATGATATTTTTGCATCGCCTCCATAAGGTACATATACGGCGGAGAGATGTTTCTGGTGGCGTCCACGGCAAAATTGCATTCGATTGCACGTTCGGGATATTGTTTAGAATATACTCTAACGAAGATTCGTCTAACATCTGGGTTATCAAATACGGAGTTGTTCATTTATTGATCATTACGACGTGCTGTCGTTGAAATACAACGAACAAATGTCGAGGTAATTGTTCGCTTGACGTAGTTGTAACACACCAGGTGTAATCGGTTGAGTTAGGAATCGCTGTTTGGTAAATTCTGTTTTGCTGAAAATATATCTTTTTCGTGTAAGCGGTCAATAATGATTCGAGTTCCATCGTTATAGCTACAGACGGGACAACTTGTGGCATCCACAGCGTTAATCTTGTAATAGCAAACTGTCCTTCAGCCTCACCAGCGACATGTATTATACAATCGTTTTCATCAGCTAAAATAAGTGTATGCTTTATTCCGCGAAAAACTTTGTTATATTCGCGGCAAGATCCAAATATTGTACTTTACGGAATCATCATCGTTATTTGGCGAGATTCCGCGGCAAATACTTTTCGTTTGGCATATCCTTCGTTATACTGATGTCGTCGTATATTTGTAACGGCTGATCTTATTGCGTCTCCAATATCAGCAACTGCATTACCAGCGGGATTAGCGATTAGATTATTATTATCTGGGCCAGGAACACTAGCACCAGTACGAAACTCGCTTGAAACAGCTGTCCCAAATGAGGTATCTTTAAACCATATCATATTTGTGGCCACTGATCTCGAATAATCATCGCTGAACGAGATGATATTTAGTATTGTACTCGCTATAGGCAGGTGCATTGAAATATCTTCCACAATTTGATTGGCTAGTTGATACCGTGCACTTTTAAATAAACTCCAACCGTTATTGACAAGTGCAATTTCTGCACCAGCTGCAATATCACCGCCTATCGCAGTTTGTAACTGACCACGCACTTCTAACACCGCCTTGTGCGGCAACAGGAACACGTCCTCGTCTCTTGTGTTAAAAGTTCTGACGCCAGCTTTATTTGGTTCGTTTGAGTTTTCGTCGAGATACTCAACGTACTCGAATTCTGTCACTGTGTCGTCGGTATCATGTTCCTCGGCAAGATCGAGATAATTTTTTACTGACATTATTTATTTTACAATCGCCACACAAAATTGTGTGGCACACAAAATTACAGCAACTAAAAAGCAGCAGGCGCTATTTGTCTTGTTTTATTTACAAGTTTGCGTATTACCTCTTCACCACGTGGTGACAGTAATTTTTTTGTTGTAGCTATCATAGCTCGTTCTGTTTCCGCTGTTGGTGCAATACCTGATATTGCTCGTTTTATTTCCGCGTTTGAAGGTGGGCTGCCTTTAATTTTATCAGCGATCTTTTGTCCTACTGCTGTGCCAGCAGTGCTAGCAATAGCTTTACCAGCGTCAAGTGCAATTGGCGCTACTTTACCTGCAATTCATGGGATATTTTCAGCTATTTTTGTAAATATATTTCAAAAAAATCCACCTACAATTTTTCTTCTATAAACTCTTTTTTGTCTCATCTTTGTTATTAAATTAGGTTTACAAAATTTACGCCGACGACTATGTTGTAAGTAATAAGTGACAATTTCATTGCTAAGATCTATTTGTCGTCCTGATTGATCTGTTAGTTGCATTGTTATGCTGGTTATTTGATTTTCAGGAATAATCGGATAGTATATTATTTGTCGAGGAGTAATTTGCATTAGTGACCCAAGCGGGACATCTGGTGAAAAACTATAGATTATTTGAAATTGACTTCCTAAAGTTAAATAAGACCCTGCTGCAATAGAGCAATTAATCAATATTGTGTTTACTTGTGTTATGTTAACTGGCAGATCTCCGTCAAACGATACACTTTGTTCTGCAAAACTGCCGTATTGTTGGTTTTTAAAACCTAATAATGATGCGATACTAGTCGCTGGTGAAAAATCGATTATCAAATTATTATTTAATGTGATTCTGGCTCGTAGCGTATTATAGTTTGGAGTTAATTGAAAATTGTCTGCGGCAGTGTATTTTGTTATCAACTCTCTTATCGTTTTGTTGAGATCCGTTACATTATACGCCCCCTGTGGTATTCTAACTGATAACCAAGCGCCAGAATTAAATGTAAAGTCGTCATTGACGTTTAATTTTACATTTGCCATAGAATGCCATACCGTAGCAGAAATCAATCCGATTTCGTACTGTTTACCAGGATCTAGTATTATTGGCGGATTATAGTGGACAGAAAAGTTTGCGCAGTCACTCGTTGCTTGTGACGAGTCGAGTAATAATGTTGTTGACATTTATATTAAAGTTGTTAGATAAGATCGCTATGTAAAATTTCGTACTCGTCTGATGTTAGTAATCTGCTCGATCTAAGATTATCTAATATATCTACATTTTCGTTGTCGATTTCCGTACTTTCATTACCAGCTTCTTTTGATGTTATTAATAATATAAGTCTGTCAACCAATTCTACGTTTGATGTAAAAACTCGGACACAAGATCCGGTTCTTTCCTCTGGTAATCTTTTATGTCGTTCATTTTCGTACTTATCAAATAATCTTCTAAATGTCCAACCTTTACCATAATCTTTTTCTCTGGTTCTATACTTATCTGATGCTATTTTTAAACAATAGAAATAACTCTGTCTCTCATTTTATCCATCATAACCAACATTTCTTCCTCTGTTTTAGCTTCTTTAAGCGTTTCTTCGGCTGTTGAAAAATCATTAATTTTATCGTTTAAAATTCTTTTTAGTTTATTATAATCATCATCACTCCATTTTCGAATGTTATTAATATCGGTAAGTTTGTCTTCTGCCAGATATTTTTGAATAAATTCGGTAAGTTCGGAATCTTCTATTTTCACCCTAGCTTGTTTTCTGTAAAATCTTATCTTTTCTTGAAGAGACATTACTTCTACGGTAGCTTTAGTTGCTCTTTTATGTTCCTCAGCTAATTTCTTAGTTTGTTTTCACACATCTTCTATCAAATTCTTTAACTCGTCCCGATTAACCGTCAGTCTCGCTATTTCTTGCTGAAGTGCAAGAGGGTTATTTATTAATCTCTCAAATTCGGTTTGTCGTACAACAGGATTAGCAATGTTTCTCACAAGTTCCTCTGCAATTTTTTAGTTTCCTCTTTCGATCTTTTTCAAGTAAGCCTAACAAACCTTTTTCTTTAATTTTTTCTAGTTCTTCTGGAGATAACGCAGATATTTCTGGTTGTTTGCCAAGTACTGCTTCGGTAACAGGCTTCTTCCACTTTTTTCTTAAAAGCAGCTCGAGTTGTAATAAATTTTCTTTGGTAATTCAATTTTTTTGTTGCTGCTTGTCCATTGTTTATTTTGTTAAGCTCTATAAAATTCACCTATAGAAATGTGTCGATACAACAACGAAACATCTAAGCTGGATCACGCGCTAGTTTATCAAATAAAAAGAAATTGCATTTGTCTTTGGTTGCTTGACGATATAGTTCAATAAATTTATCTTTTGTTACATCACCACATTGCTCGTTTGCAATATTTCTAACATCAAAATTATCCAGTCCAGGAAATAATATAAAACATCCCGTATTTCGCCTAATAAATCTGTCGACGTTGTAAAAACCTTGCGCTAGGTAAAACGAATTACATTTTTTGTTACCCGATAATGAAAAATACGACTTAATCTTATTCATCTCCTCGTTGTTTAGCGGAATATTGTCAAATACAATTATTTTATGCTCGGACGAATTAAGTTCGTCAACTGGAATTAATTCTTCTGGTTGTTATATTAAAAATATATCATCGCCAGCGTCAAGCTCATCACGAAGTTTATCATTGTACTCGCTCAATAATTCGTATTTATCCTGTTGTGGGTTAATTGTGTAAATATATATCTTATCGTAGTTAAAGTTATCGTTGAGTAAGAGATTCAATAATAGATTTGTTTTACCAGAGCCTGTACGACCAACAATAAGATAATGACAATCTGGAAGTTCATTATTATGTTTATATTTGATTAATCGTTCGGTATCAAAATTTAATATCGATGACTTCGCCATTATTGTTATATAATTGTATGTCATATAATTTATTAATATGACCTATTACACAAAGTTTGGAACAGCACTTACAGGATGTATTTCCGCTGACGGATCAACAATAACTGATACATCATCATTAGTTAAAAAAAAAACCGGCGATACAATGACAGAAATTCCTATTTATGTCAAATCAACGAATAATCGGATTAGAAACAAATTATCCGCCAATAAATGTTGTTGATACACAAGCTGTTAGCTATGCACAACTTAAATCCGTCGACAATAATAAACTATCATTGACAGGAGGACGTTTTATGCGGTAACTAAGATATGTCAGGGAAAAAATTATAAATTTGGAAACCGCATATCCGCCAAGAAACTTAAATCAAACCCAAGCGGTAAGTTATTTACAGTTGAAGTATGTGGATGATAACAAGCTTGATAAAACTGGTGGAACGGTCACAGGCAATATTAATATGTCGAGTAAAAAAAATAATTGGGTTGGAAACCGTATATCCTCCAGCAAATGTTGATAATACACAAGCAGTAAGTTATGCGCAACTAAAATCTGTTGACGATAACAAGCTCAATAAAGCTGGCGATACAATGACAGGTAATCTTGTAAAGAGCAATAACTCAAAAATACCTGGATTACCGACAACCTCACCACCAGCTAATGATACTGATGTTATTAGTTATGCTCAGTTAAAAGAAGAACTCAGCTCGTATTTAAAACGATCCGGTGGACCAATATCAGGCAATATAAACATGAGAAACAATAAAACAACCACGACATATGTTCCAGTTAACCCTAATGATCTGACAAATAAAGTGTATGTTGACAGTCTGTCCAGTGGTATAAAACGAACCAAAAATAATGTTTTGTATATTCCAACACTTTTTAAGGCAACTGACAGCAGAGTTGGGTTTGAGGTAAGCGCATCATTATATTATCCTGAAAATTATCCTTATTATACTTTCTCTGATAGACAGGAATAGACGACTAACGGAGAGGTTGAAATCTTTTGGATCAAAATTAAATGTCCTATTGCAGTCGCTATTTGGCAATTTCATTTGCGAGGTCGATTAAACTCTAGTGTTGGTCGAATTTATAACTGGCAATTGCAAGGATCAAATGATGATATCAACTGGACAACATTGTATTGTACAGGAAATACGCACATCTCAACAACACAATATTTTACAATTCCGACTGCAAATACCATCAACCAGTACTTATATTTATAGTTTATGTTTTCGCCGCTCAACATCCTTTTCCAGGATTGACAGCATTTCAAATATATACTCTCGACGATCAAATTTAATCTAATGCTATGAAATAATGTCAGAATCATCAATTATAACCACTGCAAGAGAATTTTATGATAATATTTTTAACCCTAAAAAAGATGTTGGCAATTTGGTAAATAAAACAGATGTGTATGAACGTGAAGTAGAAAACACGTTTGATTCCTACAGTTGGTTAAAGAAAAATGAGGTACTAACAGATGAACAATATAAGGATACTTCGTCAGGTGTTTATGACAAGTATAGAGAATTTATAGCTGATCCTAACGATAATAAGTTTCGTGAATTTCTTGATTCAACTGTCGGTGTTAGAACTTTCACTATCGTGTACAAATTTAAACAAATATTGTATAATGAAAAAACAGATCGTCGATTTCAATATTTCAGAGGAAATTCCAAAACAAGATGTTGACGCACTAATGCAATATTGCAAATTTTATCATAAAAACCTCTGGTGTGTAAAACAGTGTTATAAGTATTACAATAGAATACTTCGAGTAATATCATATTTACCACTACTCATGACAAGCTCTGGTATAATCTCAAGTGGAGCATCTTTAAACCCGTTTTTATTAATAATATCTGGTTTAATAATATCTGGTGTTGGTGTTTCTCTTGCGACAGCGTGTGAGAACATTGAGCCTCGAATTGAGACCAAAATAAATGCTTGTAAAACAGCAAGTATCACTTATAAAAAATTACTTGATCATATACGATCTTATTTGCGAGGCGTAAAATATGATATGGACGATTTAATACGCGAGTTTCGTATTATTGACAGTATGTTAACAGATATTCTACCAATGAGAGTCAGCAGGTATGAAAATGATTATCATAAAATATGGTGACCGATCATCATCGCTACTGTTTATTTGTATTATTATTCAACATGACGGTTATAGTACTAATAGTAAACAAGCTGTTTCTAGATCAGAGACCCCCTTACCCAGACAAAACATATTTTGTCAGAATATATGAAAGTCATTATTTTGAGCTGACAAAATGTTAACGTAGAAGGGTTTTGGAGGAGGAAGGGGGTCTCTGAGCTAGAAACCTTGTTTACTATTACTACTGCTCCATGGATTCATTTATAACACGGGTCATCTTTAGGGCTCCCTGGATTCATTTATAACAAGGGTAATCTTTATGGCTCCCTGGATTCATTTTATGACAGGGGTCACCTTTATGACTCTCTGTATTCATTTATAACACGGATCACCTTGATGACTCCCTGAATTCATTTATAACACTGGTCACCGTTATGGCTCCCTGGATTTATTTATAACACGGGTCGCCTTTATGGTTCCCGTGGGCAAAGTTATGAAGAGGGAACACTTTAATTTGTGGTCATAGTTTGACTGTGTCGACTTTGTGCAAAATCCGAGGACTTAATGATACAATAATGATACAATAATGATACAATGTTTGAATTCCATATATATCACATAGTCCTCTATATTAAAAGATGTATGTATGCAGCAACAATGACAGTTTCGTGTGAATTTATTAAATAACTGTTCGTAACTCCTCATCTGAGAGGTGATTTGTTTTTCATCTAGCTTTATTATTTTTCGTAAATTCGTATTGATGAAATTAAATTCAACCCTTTCTAAACACCGATGAATATTCATCGTTTATTTTAAATCAAACGTGATCCAGGAGTATTTATAGAGAGTAAGTTATCATGTAATTGTCAGGGTGTCATAACTTCGACATGATATTATACTGAGGATATGTTTATCTGTAATAAGCAGTTATGACACAGAATGTAGGACGGCAAGGACGAACACCGTATTATTCCAATAGCATGCGTACCCAAATGTGAACAACATAGACTCAGATCTACTGGTTATTATACGCCGGAAGATCAGGGTCTACAATAAGTCGGAATATCCTCTATCATTTCCATGGCATGCTAGAAAAAAACAGCACTTTCTTTCTGAGTCTCGAGGTTGTTCTGTTCTCATCGGAAATCGGAAAGAAATAATGATGTTCCGAATTGGCTTGTACTCTTTTCTTGGCTAACCTCACAACGTCCGGTGTTTTTAAAAATCGATTAGTTCCATTTAGGCTGTTTGGGATTAAAGACTAATGCAAGATTTACAAACTTCCAAAATTAAAGAGTCTGAAAAAGGTCAAAAGCTACGCACCTCCAAAACTAAACAGTTTACAACGAAAATACTCCGATGAGTATGGACAATCAGTAGCGTACTAAGGGTAAATGGCGCCAGGGGCGAAGATGATGGTCCGAAACGATTTTGGCGCTCCAAGACCTCTGGCACCCTGGGAAACCGACCCGTCGGCCCTCCCCCCCCCCCGTTAGTACGATACTGTGGGCAATTTTACCTAAAACGGCTAACACACTTTTAGTTAAAATTACAATAAAATCAAATGTTTAATTGACCTTAGTAAGTCATCTGGACAAAAAGAAAGTAAAGGGGTCACGTGCTTCACTGTATGTCCGTCGAGTTGGTCGGCATAAGGATAATCAACAAAATTGTTTAGTCAATCGTCAAAAAGCAGAGGCGCTCACTTCTATATATATGGTATTTGCAAGCCCTCGAAATCAAGTGGTATTCCACGAGACCGATGAGACCGATGCACTTTTACCATTTTTTTATTTTTTATTTTTATTTTTTTTTTTTTTTTTTACGGATGAAACTTATTTAGTTTTGAGCTTGTGAATAAACACTTCGTGTAACACATTTTAGAAAATTTCAGTCGGTGATGCTCTCTAATAATAGTGTAACATCCTCTGTGTAACGTTGCTGGCAAACATTGAAATTCTATGCAATATTATTTGCACATACACCTCCACACATCTATCATTCCCCGCCAGTGCCGGATTACCCATTAAGCACACTAAGGATGTGCTTTGGCCACCAGCCCAACATGTCCAGAAAAAATTCAAATTAATTGTTGATGATAAAATTAAATGAATTACATTTGACCATTTTGATCTGCACGTACGAGTATTTTGATTTGGAATGATGGCAACACTGGTATTTTCCCACCTTTTTAGCTTTTAATACTGTTTTATTTAGTTTCACATTTTGTAGGAGGGGAGACGCCATAATATTTTCAGTGCTTAGGGCCCTGGAAGGCCTTAATCCGGCAATGTTCCCCGTATACCCTTAACATTTAATTATTCCCTAAATTATTATTTCGAGATAGATCTCAAACGGCATCTCACTAGATTAAAAAATAAATCCCGCTTTTCTATTTTCGTATTTACGCAGTTTAAAAACAAAGAAATCAAACTTAAGACATTTTTAAAAATAAATTTAGGATATAATGGCTTAACCTCTTCACCTCACACCCCCACACCCCTTCTGTGTGTGCTTGATGTTCAGTAATTGGTATATCAAAACATGTACTATGTCCAGAAACAGAAATAAAGAACTCTTAAGTAACAAATGGAGAGGAATTTGGGTACATACTTATAGGAAATCTTACATGAATGCTCACTGTAAATGAAATTTATGAAAGGCTTTGGAAAACTCTTTTGAAAGCTTTAGTGTACAAAAGCCGGAACTTATTCAAGGAGTTTCTTAATTCAGAATGATTGCAAAAGTTAGATTATATTTATCAGATGATTCAGTACCAATGCTATTGAACAAAACCGAAAACTAACGTAGTAAAGTGACCGTGAAAGACGTTGGGATGTCATAGACGTTATGCCTATTATAATGTCATTTGTGACTTTTTAATGTGTTATTAAACGTATTTAATATGGAACAAAATATGATATGAATTTATCACATTAATTGCACAGTATTATCTTAAATGGGAAATTTGTGGTCCCCATTTTTAGCTCACCTGGCCAAAAGCCAAGTGATCTTATGATATGGTTCTATGTCTGTCTGTTGTCAGTCGTGCGTCGTCCCTCCGTCGATCAAAACTTGCTTGTGAACACTCAAAGAGCTTCATTTTGGATCAGATTTCGATCAGACGTTCCATGTAATTCATATTATTATTTTTTACTTTTTAAAGATCTCGGATGAGTTAGATTACCAGCGGCCTCCTTGCGTATTGATTGGGTGATCTAGTAACTGATCGGTTGAGTTTGTCGACACTCAAGAGTTCTCATTTCTGATCAGATTTTTATGACAGATATTGTGTACGTTTATATCATAAAGATCTTGGATGAATTCAATTAAACGCGACATTTACGCATATTAATGAAGTGATCTTGCATCTGATTGGCTGAGCTTCTGAATACTGTAGCCGGTAGTGGCATATTTCTGATCTGATTTTTATCAGAGCCGGAAGGTAACATCGTATCATAAACAATCTCGGAGCTCGGTTATGAACATCATCCACGCATATTAATCAACGAGGAAGACTTGCGTCTGATTGACTGAACTTGTGAACACTCCAGAGAGGCACTATTATTTCAAAAGAAAATGTTGATCATGCATCGACTATAAGCTAATATCATCAAGATCTCGGATGAGTCTGATTGTGAGCAGCATCGACGAATATAACCAAAATGATCAGTGTATCAGATCATTTGAGCTTCTTACCTCCCAAGAGGCCCTTTTGAGAAAAATATTTGTGGGTTGGTAAGAGATTCAGTTATAGTAATTTCATTTTGAAACCGTGTATACAAATACTGACTTCTTGACTTCGTTCGTCCGTCGAGTCGACGAGGACCACTCTAGTCATCCGAGGGTTGTAGGGGCTGGTTCTGTACTGTGTGTGCGCAGGTGGCTGATAAGGCCAATCCTTGCACGGAAGGTTCGTTTGCATAAAGGACAAGGGATGAGTGAGACATCTCCAGGAGGGTTGATGGCACGCGCTTTTCTGGCTTGCCTCTTCAGCTCCGCTGCTGCTGTCCTGCTAGATTCACACAACTTGGAGCCTTTGTGCACGGAGGAACGCCATGTGACTCGATCGCTGGCTGCTTGCTCCCAGAAATCAGGTTTTATGTTGAACGCTTTCAATGCAGCTTTCAGATTGTCTTTGAAGCGTTTCTTCTGACCTCCATGGGATCGCTGTCCTTGCTGTAGCTCGCCATAGAAGAGTCTCTTAGGCAGCCGGTGGTCTGGCATGCGTACAACGTGTCCCACCCAGCGTAGCTGAGACTGCATCAGGATGGTGTGGATGCTGGGGAGATCAGCTTGGGTGAGTACCTCAGTGTCTGGAACCTTGTCCTGCCACTTGATGTTCTGGATTTTCCTGAGACTTGTTGTATGAAAGTGGTTCAGCTTCCTGGCGTGGCGTTGGTACACCGTACACGTTTCGCATGCGTAAAGTAGTGTGGGGAGCACAACTGCCCTGTAGACCTTTAGTTTGGTCTGGATGCTGATGCCTCTTCTATTTCAGACGTTGGTATACAGTCTGCCGAAAGATGCGCTGGCTCTGGCAATGCGGAGGTTCACCTCGTCGTCAATAGTTACGCTCTGTGACAGTGTGCTGCCAAGGTAGGTGAAGCGGTTCACTACGTTGAGTTTTTGGCCGTTGACGGTGATGTTGGGCTCAACATGGGGCTTTCCAGGGGCAGGCTGATGCAGGACTTCAGTCTTCTTGTTACTGATGGTGAGACCGAAGCTTGTGCAGGAGCTGGAGAACTTGTCAACGCTGCATTGCAGGTCGGCTTCTGAGCCAGCGTTGAGGGCGCAGTCATCAGCAAAATAGGAAATCCCTGATGGTGTCCGTCATAACCTTGGTTTTCGCTTGAAGCCTCCTGGGATTGAACAGTTTTCCATCTGTACGGTACCTGATACCGACTCCAACATCTCCGTCTCTGAAAGAATTAGTCAGCATGGCGGAGAACAATAGACTGAATAATGTCGGCGCCAGAACACAACCCTGCTTGACACCATTGGTTACTGGGAATGGCTCAGATGTCTGTCCATTGTCCTGGACTCGTGCCTGCATGCCGTCGTGGAAATGCTGCACCATGGATATAAATTTTCCCGGGTATCCGTATTTGGCCATTACCTTCCGCAAGCCTTCTCTGCTGACAGTATCAAAGGCCTTTGTTAAGTCGACATAGATGGAGAAAAGGTCTGCGTTTTGCTCCTGATATTTCTCTTGTAGCTGCCTCGCAGCAAACACCATGTCGATGGTCCCACGTTTTTTCCGGAATCCACACTGGCTTTCTGGTAGGAGTCCCTGGTCAAGG
>JAECUM010024089.1:0-66866 GCA_016617855.1 Megalonaias nervosa
CGTATACAATGGCTTAAGGGTACATTAGTACAATTCTGAATATGCAGTGATCAGCAAGTGTATACATCTCAAGTAAAGTACAAAAAATTCAAGATAGTTATAAAGGTTATCACCCATAAAATATAAAGTCCACTGTTTTGAATTTAAACTGTAATCTTTTGAAAATTCTACCATCATTTCTTTTGATCATGTCTGAACAAATAAACATTGGTACCCCTCGTTATAACATGCTGGTCTGGATCCATTAAACTATGATTGTGATGCATGTATATGCGGGATCAATTCCAAACACATTGGTCTTAACCAAGGATGAAATGTCATTATTGATACTAGAGGGGAGCAAATGGGGCTGGACCAAAATCGTGCTGCGTTTGAAGGACATTACACTGCTATATATATGGAAACATTTGACAGCTGATACCAAGTAAATGTAAACTTACTGCCAATGCGATATTGTTTGAATATCAAGACCTTTGCATAGTCGAGATTAACAGCAGATCCAGACATGTTAAAGCAACCCCAGATTCATCTTCGTGCATGAACATCTAAGGACACAGCATAATTGAATATCCATCTTGCTATGCAAGTTATTGAATGAGGATGTGTCAAAGAATCTTTGCAAGTTTTTTGCACTCAGCGAACATGAGTCGGTGTTATGGTATTGTACTGCAATTTCCTATTTTAAGGTTAGAGATAACAAACAGTTGACATGGCACAATGTTTTGAGAAGACGATATGTACAGGTTGTATTTTTGCTATCATACTGTGTCATTATTGACTAATAGGTTTGCACACATAGAAAAGAAAGATTGCTGGAGTTGTTTGCTTGTTTTCTTCCGTCGGGAGGAGGTACTTATTCAACGGAAAAGTGATGACTAGCCCTGAGCCTTGATATTTATAGAGTCTACATTTTTCTCTCGGGCATTGTAAAGAAACTAAAATTAAGACAGTCGCCTTAACCTGTAGTTAACCGGAGGATGTAAAGGCGTCTTAAAATGTGACTAATAACCCATAGGGTGTACACGCAAAGATCACGATTATCCCCTAAGCCTTCTTAGCAAGTACAGACCATTGTATGTACCTACTCCCTTTCTGAATAATACAAATACCTGAATAAAACAGAACAGAAGAAAAGAGACAACAAAGTGAATCTATGTCACACAACTCTCTACCATACCATGGGTGACGCCATGTGCGATTGATTCAACAGAACCGTTTTAAGCATGTTTGGTACCCTACAAAAGAATCAGAAGCAGAATTGGAAGACATTTGTTGTGCCGCTTGTACGTGCGTATAACGCGACATGCCAAGTGAGTGTGTCATTTTATCCATACTCCCATACATTTTATTATTATTAATTCCTAAATGGACGATAACATCTTTTAAATTCATATTCCTTTTTGGTATCGTATTTTGTTAAGTTTTGATCCACTTGGAATATTACTATGGATAATTAACTCGAACATTTATTTTACATTTCCAAATGACATAAAAATGTCTTGAATCATTTATGTATTTAATGGTTCATGTACTGTTCAAATATACCTTAAAATGTAATGAAACATTGTTTTGCAAAACAATTTGCGATTTCTTATCACAAAGAAGGGACCGTTCATCTTTTACCTCTCACTGTATCCTGAACATTATTAATGATCATATTTCTACATTTTATTAAAAAGTCATGTATAAACACGTCTTGTTTTCCGTCGCCTTGGAACCCTCTTTAGTGTAACAACTCTCTATATGGCCACGTGTTCCTCAATACGTCAGTCCTCATTGTCAGACTGAGTTACTTTACTTCTTTCGATATTATAAAGAATTAGCAAGGCAATCTTCCTCCAAAACATCTTGGGTTTTGCTAAGGCTAGGCAGGAACCATTCTAAGCTTATTTCAAATCATTTCATTAAGTTAGAACGTTCATTTGTTGCAGATAATTCATTAAGTGTTAATTCTCACATTAGGTGAATTGGTTTAAAACCTTTGTCGTTGTTTCACAATATAAGTACAAAGTATTTAGAAACTTTTATGATCAGTCTGGTAGAGATTTTATACACATGAACCATTATTTGCTGTAGCACAGTGCCAAATTTCCTGCATGTCTAAATATAAATCTAGGAATAGAGATAAACTTATGAATTTTGTCGTCAGTGTGTAAATATTGAAAGCAAAGAACATTTATCTTATTGTGAAAGCTATAGGTTTCTCACACTGCACTGCTGTAATGATACGCATCACCAGGACAACAAAAGAGTTTAAATCATCATGTGGGCGTATTTATCCAATTTCGTGTCATAACGAAGCGTGCTGTCTGAATATATATATATATATATATATATATATATATATATATATATATATATATATATATATATATATATATATATTATAAAGAGCCATGTGAGAAGAATAATGGCGGGTGTGAACAGATTTGCCTCCCGGAGATGAGGACAACTTGCGGTTGTTATGTTGGATATACCCTCAATATGGACGGAAAGACATGTTCGACAGGTAACTTTACACAATATATCATTAGATTTTATGAAAAACCGATATTGCGACAGATAATTCTTTTAGAACATTTTGCCTTCAACTTTTAAACGGAAAAATAAAACATAATCATTAATAATAGTAGCGTGGATCAATTCTTGCATAACACAAGGACCGTGTAAAGGAAATGAAAATATATATGATGAATAACATTTTTTTTTTAAATTAAGAGACGATGTTTATCATTATTTTTATTATTATTATTATTATTATTATTATTATTATTATTATTATTCCATCAATAAAATTGTAAATAATTAAGAAATATTTTATGAATGATGCAATGGCATATTTAAGATTATTATTTATTTTATATCTGAAAGATCTTTATGTTGTATATTATATTCATTTTGTTCAAGCTGATATTTAATTTATATATTCATGTATATCTGGACAGGTATCACTCTTTAAACATGCAAAGTCAGACTAGAAAATGATCGGCTAAGCACCTGCTGATCTGACAACGAGACTATATTGTGGGGAGTCGCATGCATCTGTTTTCTTAGACAACTAATCAATAGTTCCGTCAATGTCATAAGGGTGTATCATTACGAGAAATAATTCTGTTACGTGAATATAAATAACTATTTGAACGACGAAGTTTCGTTTAAAGTTTCCAATGCCGAGTTACGTATAAAAAATAGTATATGCCAAATCATCTGAATAATACAGAATATTGAAAGATACTGGTCCTAAACGTCGTTGGGTTCCATTAGAACCAGATAATATAGATGTTTCACCGCATCATGAACCATGTAATTTCTCCTTCGAACTGAGAAACCCGACCATTTTTGACATGTGTATGAATAAATATGATGCTGATCCACTACATCCGTGGATCAACCAGTTTCAGGCGAAAGCTGGAACTTAATATTTAATGACGTCACCGATGTAAACATCAGAAGTCAACACCACGCTATGTCGGATTGTCTTCAATCCAGATTCGCCCTTCAAAGCAATCCTGCGGCCTAGGTGATAACCAATATTCGCACGAGTCTTATTTTTATCGAATGCACGCTATTTCTTCTCCGATCCGCTAAAAAAGCAGGCAAGCTTCTCTTCATTCCATATCGAATCAATTTGTCTGCCTCGCACGAATTTTGTTTTTAGAATAGTCATTAACTGACTTTGTCAAATATATTAAATCACTGCTTTTGGGTCACTCCCAATAAAAGACGGAATTACGAGAGACTTCGTTGACTGAATTTAAGGGTGGCATCTCTTAATTCTAAACCTAATATTCGAACATCGTTTAAATTTAATATTTTGTTTATTTCAAAGAATGGTTTATGTCAGATAACTTTTTTTTTTAGCAAACCATTTCCTTCCTTCCAAACTTGAGTTAGACAAGAAGAATGGTGAAATTTAAGATATATGGCGGTATTGGGGCTTTCAAAACACAAATAGTTTCATGTCTAGAAACGCCTTACTCGCGCATTTCTTACTCTTATTGGCTTACAAGCAGATAATTGCACGGAATACTCCTGACATTAATGATTCATAAATAAGGTTCTTTAAAGGCAGAGTGTGTAAACTGGCTATTTATGCTTGATGAGGCTGGGAGGCGCACGCTTCATATAAGCTGCGCTTGATCCACCTTGTGAAAATAAGCAGTGGTTGGTCCACCTTGTGAAAGTAAGCTGTGCTTGGTCCACCTGGTGAAACTTCGTCATCATACCCAATCAAAGAGGATATAAAACTGTTAACCTTGGTTGATCTCTTGGAGGACGTAGTTGTTGTCAAATTAGTCAGTGCATAGTTATAAGTTAATCAAACCGAGATCAATCATCAACTGTCAACCATTAATTAGTATCTACTAATGCTAACCATACCATCCAATCCAATAACACGAGAAGCAACTCTCCTTGGTGGCAACTGATTTTAAACCTAGTCTTGGTAAAACATGCACGTTTTGATGGTACAGACTAATCCTTCGGGGTCCACTTCTTATTTGCTTTCACTTTCGTTTGTTAAACAAAATGTTTCAAAGATCTTGTGAAGTGTCCATTTATGTTTCAGTCACAATGGTTAAAGACTTCATTATTGCCATCGATTCCATCGATCACAAAGCATATCAGATCAACACTCACGACAAAAACATACAAACACTCAGAATGTTGGAAGGAAGTGTACCATCATCCATTGATTACGACCCCACGAATCAGCGCATAGTTTGGATAGACCAATATGAAAAGAGAATCCAATATTTCCAGATCAGTAGTACAGAACTTAGAGTGGAAAGGAAGGACGGTAAAGAGTTATATTATTTCTTCTTTCTTTCTTCCATTTTAGTTCTTGCTTTAGATTTGCCATATCGTTCAAACATGAAGGTGACAAGAATTATTCTTTTCATTTGTATATTTTGTTTTGTGGATGTCCATTGCTTCTTACCCCGACACGAAAAGAAAAAATGAAACAGAGAAAGTACATAGTTTCCACGAATATACACGAACGTTTTGTCTAATACAAGTATCGCTTGACAGTTTTAGATATTGTGCCTTATTAATTTGACTTATGATGAATAAATAGCAATTTATTTATCATTGACTTACAAACGTAGGAATAATTGTGCCATCTATTTTCTTAATATAAATGTGGCGTTACCGCAGTTATATCACGGGTAATTCGTTGATAATGTAATGACAGCAAAAAACAATAGCAATAATAATAACGGGCAACAAGTACTAAAACAACAGGAGAATAATAGCTATACGAATGAAAAATTACTTAATTAAGAAATGGTTTATTTTAAAATAACCGTTTTATAGATACAATGATTTTGTTTGCACCTGTGTACTTGTTTAAAGTTTTCTTTTTGTAAGACATTTTAACATATCCAGTAAGATTCTTTTGCTTTCATTGTTTAGTAAACCCAGTGGCGGTTTTAGGCAAATTTAGTTAGATCGATATTGCCCAATGTATCGCCAAGAGAGGAGCCTTGTTCAGCTACTAGAAATTATTTTGTCATTGATTAAGATAAATATATTTAAAATAACTGGCAACGAACAATACAAATTTAGCAATTATCCACCATAAACGCCTTTGACTCCCATTTACAGGAACAGAGTCAAATTGGAGAACGCTTACGCTAGCCAAAAGTCAGTGTACACTGTTGCTTGTCAGTTTATATATAAATATTGAACATTCTTGGCCCAAACAGTGCATGCAGAAACGAGAATGTAATTCATCTCATCACAAGTATATTGGATAAACTGAAAAGCTACACAAACTGATCAATCTTCTCAGATCTGATAGGATGAAAAAAATAGACAGAAGACCAGTAGGAAAACACTTCTCGTCCGATGACCATACCGTTAGTGAAATAATGCTAATTACACTTGTCTACAACCTCCACTGTTTTTCTGAGATCAGAAATCAGGAAAGAAAAGGGATAATACTGTATACGCCGTATACGAATGCTGCGTAAACCACGAAGGCTTCAAAACTGCATATATATATATATATATATATATATATATATATATATATATATCATATCATATGGCGAATAACAGTCCTTTCAAGTGCACTGGATCCAACAAGTGATCACGCATGTCAGGGATTGATTAAGATAAATGCAATAAACTGACAACGAAAAGTGCAAAACTAGTATCTAACTAGCCTGAGCGCTTTCGACTCTTAATGAGTCTTTTCCAAATGCATATACAAAACACAGATAAGACAAACTGTTACGACAATGTAGTTTAATTACTTGTGTGTTAAAATTTGAATTCTTTTTATTTCTTTTTTGTATCATTATATTTTATTATGATGATGATTATGTTCACGGGATCTGATATTTTTGAAAGAAACATCGTGTTTATTTAGAACGTAAATATGACTCTCGGCTTGCGTAAGAATTTGTTTAGATTGCCGACTGGATAAACAACCGGCGTAAACGATTGGTTGTGGCCAAGGTCATTTCTAACCATACGTGATTACATCCTGTACTGCGATTGTTAGATGATGAAATAACCACGCGTTCTTCGTGCGTGTGCATGAAATGACGTTTTGGTTCGGTTTTTAAACACTTAGGTCCCTGTGAAATAGTCAGAGCCGTTCTTATACCTTGAGAAGAAGGTATTATTTTTCTTGTGCTAGAAGGAGTTTAATTTTTCTTTACATCTGTAGAGCTCGAGATGTGTCTTGTTATAGATGACAGCTATAGGACTTCATCTACTTTTTAAATAATAATTTATTTTTCCCTGGAGAACTACACAAGTGGTTTTGATCAAAGATATTCAGTGAAATTCATTCTAAATCGGAATAGTACAGTACAAATTGTGGTTCAACGTGAAATTCTGGACTTTTGTGTAAGACTTCTTCTGACGTCATCATCCTCCATCTTGAGATTCAAACTAGATTCAGTTAGAACTGTTTATTGATAGGACTTACATATTTTCACAGTTCTAGGACAAATGTTTGGATTTTCTTCACAAACCGTAAGTCCTATTCATATTTTCACCTTTTCACAGTGTTTTCTAGGGAAATAAATTATTTTTGTTAAAACTTACAGAGCTTGTTGTCTTCACTCTTTTTTTTTGTTACTTTGAACGAGCCGATACGTAACAAAACAAATAAAACAGAAAAACTGTAGTGTTTGCAAAACGTTACATCTCTGTTTGTACAGGAATTAAACCTCCAAATGTATCATGTTTCAATTAGTTTATATCAACAAAGCTACAAAACTACAGAGCCTTCGACGTGCCCAGCATATGAGACCCACTAGTAGCTAGTGGAAAGGCAGATACTAATACATATCGAGCCACTAAAATTGCATGAGCTGCAGTACGTGTGCAAAATTTTAAACATTCGTATACGACGTTGGTAAATATATATATATATATATATATATATATATATATATATATATATATATATATATATATATATATACTATCATTAGTTAGTATCCACTTTTTTCATTTAAATACTTCGTTCAGTACGTTCATCATTCTCTCACTCGCCCATAATTACTATTGATGTTTTGTGTCGGTCTTGTTAATATTATTATTAGTTCGTGGTCATTACTGTAATTTTTTGAAGAAACAATTAGGTGGATGTTTAAAATTTTGTTTCTCAGCCTCGACGTGGATGTGAGTGGCAGAACACCAGGCTTCCTTTCAGAGCACAAATATTAACTTTGCAAAGAACAGGTTGATAACTGTGGGTGAATCTAAAAATATAATGGATACCCGGAACTCCAGAATGTAAAAATTGAGATAAAGTTTTGGCAGAATCAAGTGAACTTTGTCGTTTGATGCGTTATCTTGGGTTGTGGCATTAGCGTTCGCAATCATTTGCTGTCAATGTCCCTACCTGAGTTTTCGCGCAGCTTTTACCGGTTTTATCGAACTACCTTGCCTTTCTACCATATATATTGATATTACCAATAATGACAACTTACAGTACCTGACTTTAAATGGAACCCTGCTCATATATCTTTTACAGAACAGACAACCAACAAACGACTAGACACCGAATAGATCAAACATTACAAAATTGCCGAAAACTACTCTGTACATTTTATGCTGGAGAAAATCACAAGGACATACCAAACCGCGGTGAGATATCTGAACGAATGCTCTGGTGTACGTTCGGGCAATCATAAGCTCACAAGCCGAAATGCGCTTATCAATATTAGTGCTGGAAAGGGCTTAAGTGTGTAAAAGCAGTTTCTATCAAACGTGGGCATAATACCCGGGTTGAAAAAAAACCCCACGAGTTGTTACCTAGGTACAAGTCAGAGACAGGCAACGTCAGATGTAAGCTAGATTACGTCTTTGGAGAAGGCCTGTATGATTTCAGCAAAATTTGGCCTCAATAGGATGATTATTACTACGTTATCTACATAGGATAAAACAACAAAACAATGTTTCTGGATAACATTTTTGCACATCCTGTTGTTCGTGCGCAATCGTGTAAAGCAGCTTCCTGCAACAGACTGTTAAACGTACTGGTGATATAGAAGAAGGTATAGAAATAAATCCAGATGCCTCTGATGCAGACAGCGGGGACATAGAAGGATCCTCACAAACTTCCATTTATTGATGACATTTGGTGAGAAGACATTTCATATGGGACTGTTATATTATGTCACACAAATCTATGAAATTGGAATGTGTTAGATGAAACTAAAATCTCAACCATATGATTCATTCTCCAACAACTTTGATGCTTGAAATTCACCAGGATTACATATAATTCGAAATAAAACAGTGCTAAGGTGTTCGTATAGTCATTTATACTTACTTGTAATGACATTTAAGGAATTATTGCTTATCTATGTTCTGGGGCCAGTACTGATTCTAAGTAATGTTGTACTTGATCATTGGTAATCAGCAACAGTTGCAGTTTTGATGTTGTCTAGCACAATCTAGCTTGGCAAATATATTCAGAGACACAAGTATTGAAATTCTAAAATGATCTCCCTACATAAAGTTGTGTATATGCTTCCCGGGACGTATTGAAAAATATATGGATGAATGTACTGACGCACTGACATCTACATGTCTCGCTGCAAGCAATAGGAACATGAAACAATCCTAACAAATCTTCATATATTTATGACCTTTTTTGGAGAAGACTTTATACATATGAGTTTAACGTAGTGTCACATATCCAGTGAAAGTTTAATGTCTCAGATGAAATTCAGATCTTAAACCCTTGACTCTCACAAAAAAACTTCTACCAACTTTGATACTAACTTGAACTTGTAAACAATTCTAAATAACACGGTTCTAACATTACTTTGGAATCAGTTATGTTTCGTAAAAAATTAAATATACTGAACTACTGCATACTTCTATGCTGAAATGTGTACGAAGTCAATATAGAAAGCAAAGACCTCTACAGAACAGAATATACCGATATGTTAAGAAGCTTTATATGGTGGTTGACAATTACTGCTCAGAAGACCGCATGGC
Organism: Megalonaias nervosa; assembly: GCA_016617855.1. Classification (NCBI taxonomy): domain Eukaryota; kingdom Metazoa; phylum Mollusca; class Bivalvia; order Unionida; family Unionidae; genus Megalonaias; species Megalonaias nervosa. Next base: position 9,475 of record JAECUM010024089.1, read on the forward strand.
ACGAAGTGCTCAAATCTGATAAAACTGTCTGGCTTCTGCAAGAAGGCAGAAAATGATGCTGTCCCATAAGTCATTTAGCAATGTTCTACCGGGTAGTTGTAACTGCTTAATATATACTAAAGAACTATCAAAACGGGAAAACTATGTGCACAGTCAGTGAACAAACTTTAGTGTAAGATTCTAGTGGTAGAGAATTTAAAGAAATGATAGTATTTAGTGCTAAAATATACTATGTTATAATAGTCTGAACAAATATGCGACAAATTTCAGTGACCAAATGTACCACCGATTTCACTGACCTCGTGAACGTATATCCTACAACATCTCACTGTCCTTGTGTTTGAGTACTGTTTTACCCATGGCATAAATATCTCCAACCCTAAATGGAATCATATGCACGAGTTCATCAAAATATCCTTGAATCTCTCATTTCTGTTTTTCAGACATTACCCAATATTCGCATGTGGCTGTTGATGTCAGCACTGGAAATTTCTACGTTACGTTGCATAACAAAATTGCAGTAATTGATCCAGACTTTGATGTCAAAACATTAATCACTACATCTCTAATACCAGAAAAGCTGAAAGTTTTCCCCAAAATCGGGTACTTAGTGCATTCACACTTTGTCAGTTTTTATTTATCATAAAATATAATGCTAGAATAGACTATTTGCTTTGATATCATTACACTTGCTTACATTACCATAAGTAACTGGTGTCTTTAGCATGAACGACATGTAGCGGGGATTGAATATGATCACAGTTAATTTTCAAGAAAACATTCCATTAGTAATCCGAATAACAGTTAGAATTTTACCAGATGTAGTGATACGCATAAATATTTTACGTACTTGCAAATTCATATAAATGTATTCTTTTCCAAAAGTGAAGTGAAACATATTCACTCGTACCTGAAATATATTAGAGTTGATGTTTTCAATATTTAATCGCAACAGAATACACATATCTGGATAATAATAGATGAGCTGCGGTGGAGTATTCATGTGCAAGGCACTTTGCTCTGAAAAACTTGATTCTAAATAGTCCTGAATGTACTTACGTGCCATTTCACTGTCATCAATCAATCAATATAGTTGAGAGTAAACTATTTGCAACCTTGAAATGTTATTGTAGATAGTATCAGCTTATTCATAACCTACCTACCAATAACTGCTTGCATCATATTTGCCTTAAATATTTCAAAGACAAATGGTATGGATAGAAGGATATAAAATCCGCAGGGCCAAGATGGATGGTACAGAACCCAATGATTTCGTAAGCGACGGAATCTCATCGCCAAGTGACATAGCGTTCGACTATGAAGGTATCAAGTTTTGTGTCATTTGTCAGTGACCTTACGTACCTGCTGAATTCACAATTCTCTATAGTATTATATTTTGTTTTAAAACTAACATCTTATGGCTAAGATTCATTAGCTTAACTCTTTTAACCTAGATGTTACTTATTGTTGACGTTCACCTGAATAACCCTTCTCAGCCATCTATTCCTGTCTCTTTCTTCTCCACGTCCTGCGACCACCACCAAAATTACTACTATTGCCAATTTTATTACCACAACATATACTACTACTATAGCTATTACTAATGATACTCCTCCCACTACTACTACATCAGTATCAGCATCACAAACATTACTACCAACAACACTATTATTGTCAGCACCAATTGTTATATGTTTCTTGTGACAGGTGAAGCTCTATACTGGTGTGATAGAATTCTTGATAAGATTGTACGAAGGGAACTAATACAGTCTGGTACTCGAATCATTATCTCAGGGACTGGTGAACAACCAAACAATATTGAAGTTGCCGGCCAATATATATATTACACAAGTTACGTCTATAGAAGGTAAGTTTGGAATTATTATTTATTGCACATTTTGTAAGATGTGGAAAGAAGATTTGTATGCACACACATACACACATACATACAAGCAACAATATCATCGTTTATTAATGGATTTACATATCTACTTAATTGTCTGACAACGTTAAGATTATGAAAAAAAACAAAAAAAAGACCATATTCGTGTTATGCAACTTTAAGCATCGAAGTTTCACATTTTATCCAGACTTAATATTTGGGAAGCTTTTACGATCGCAAATTTTTTCTGTTTTATGGTTCATGTGCATCACGTTGATGGACTACAGAGTAAAGTAACAATGGATCTCGATCTCTCTCTGTCTCATATATATATATATATATATATATATATATGTGTGTGTGTGTGTGTGTGTGTGTGTGTGTGTGTGTGTGTGTGTGTGTAAGAAGTCAGAACTCATTATTGGTGAATGCGCATTATTGCAGACTACTCCTCAATTTTTAAAACAATTGTAACCTACTGAAGTGCCAGAGGGTAAGATAAAGTTTCTTAATCGTGAATTACACTGGGTAACTTGGGGCCCCTGAAGCCATTATGAAAACTAAACAATGTCGATGTATTACAAAATAAATACGACAATGATTCTACTAACACATGTTAATCATCTGCGTATCTCCAAACTGCAATAATTTCATGGAATAGAAATAAGAACTGCATCAAATAGATAATATCGGCACACGCTACAATAAAGCTTCGTGACAAGTTTAAATGCCTGTCTATTAGGGATGAAGGTAAGGGAGATAACCATTACCGGATGATTGTTATATCTGCGCATTGGAATTTGAACCAACTACGCCTGACTGCATATTGGCGTTAAAGATGTTAGACCTTGATGTTCACCATTTTAGCAATACTTAAATAGAAGTATTAGGAGAGATGAAAGATAATGATTTTATAAAATATAGCAGATTTTTACAAACATTGTTTGACAAAATGAAGGCTGGAAACTATGCATTTCATGCAAGATTTTACTGATTTCAATATCAGACTAGAAAATGATGATACATCGAAAAGCATCACAGATCAATGTGTTGCACCAAAATTGTATAGTCAACAAACGTAATAAGGCGAGGACGCTCTATTAAAAATTTGATGTTAATAAATGACAGCGTAGAAGAAATAAGAAACAGTACTGTAATGTCTCGAACCAAATTTTAAATCAACAACTTAAAAGCAAATATGATGTAACACACTAAATGTTGGCATTCGAGAGTCTAAGATTAAAAGGGCAATGAAAGTCACATACATCTTTATGCAGTCATAAGGACATATAAACCTTTTTCATTCATAGAAGGTATACTAGCAATTCACACTAACACTATAGCCTATGCATTTGGACAAACGGTTTACGATGAATAATTTTACCACATTTATAAAACCTTTAATAACAACGAATTATCACAAAACAAATATGCATAACAATTTACTCGATCTGCTTCAAGTTAAATTTTGTACTCATTTAATTTTGTTCAGACATGCAGAATTTAATATTCAATCTTTGCAGAATTATTATTTAATTGTAATTCATATTAAACTACTAAAATAAATGGTTCACTCATTACAGAGGACACGTGTTCAGAAGGAACGGCATTATTTGTAAAATAAATGCAACAGGTGACATCTCATCTAAGAAATAAAAAATGAGATATTAAGCAAACTATATGCAAATATTTAGTAAAGCAATTAGTTTAGGCTGGTATGATAATCGAGGTAATTAATAAACCGGAGAGAAAAATGAACAAAGGATGGCGTCTAAATGTGGAAACCCGCAAATAGAGCATGACTGTTTAAACAAGAAAATTCGTTATCGTAGGCAAAGGAACTTCACACAAAAAATCTAATACTTACAGCAACGTGCGCTTGTTTAGTCTCTGCATTTAACGCTACAGTGAACCCTGAGAATCAAAAAGAAATTGAACGAGATAAAAATGTACCATATTGAAACTCAGATTTTCACATGTCATCCATTAAATATTTTCACTGCACTTAAACGTTTGACAATGAAAAGACTGAAAAGATGCTGATGACAGTGTAAACTGTACCTTGTCAGAATAAACCGTCTTTGGTAGTGCGGATTTAAAGATATTGTTGCCCTAATTGTTACTGGTACTTAATAGGCCTAACGTATCAGACTTAGTGAATTCAGTATACATATTATATGTTCCTTTCCAGGTGCTAAAACTACTGTCTGAATGTAAAATACCTTTACCTGCATTCAGATCCTATAGCAATTGCATAGATATGTAACAATTTAACTTGACTGTGAACAGGTTCAAAATGTCGGCACCGCATGACTAGAGATATCTGAAGAGGAACAGCAAATACTTCATAGATAAATGGGTAGAAGAACATAAAACAATACAGGGATGTTTTCGGTAGCTTAAACATTATATTGTGTTATCTAGACATAATAGGAATAATAAGCATATAGCTGGTGTTCTGTGTACTAGATAACATTTTCAGCATACACAATGAATTATATGGCGGATAAAGACGAGAGAACAGGTTCTGCATTCTTCTTTCAGCAGGAATAAATGGATTCGTTTATGAGGCAATATATGGACGTAATCAATGCGTTGGTTCATATACGTTCTTTTTATTATTGTTACTAACAGGCAAACCAGAACATTATGCAATCGGTTCCAACGGTATCGGGCACTTCAAATTTTGACGGTGGTATCAACTTTAGGAACTGACACAGATGGAAGCACACAGCATGAATTCCAACAATACATAAAATAGTAAAAGTGAAATTAGACTAAGCTGTTGGTGGTGACGGTCACTTTATGTTACCAAGTAATACAGTGATGATTAGGTGTCGTATTATGGATACAACAAAAATATATAGTTATACATATATACGATTGCAAAGTTCCTAAGTTCTACTATCAATAACAAGGTAGTAGGGTAAGGTATTTCAAAGGCTGATCAACAGTTTTTGATATTCTATATGAAATAGCACAGGATACAAAACCAGGGAAATTATTAGGTAATGGATATTACAACAGTGATATTTCTTTGAATTGCATCATCTTTCATGTGAGATACACATTTGCTCTAATGCCTCCAACGACAATATCCCTATCGCGATTGTGGCGAAGTCTTTGTATGGCACGTCCGACAATACCATCAGTTACAACTTTGTCAAACAATGCAAGTAACAAAAGAGTTCAAACAGCAAATAAAGGTAGGTAAGGCAAGTAGAACATACGAAAATATAACCATTAATTGCTTGAATGAAATTTAATGGGAAATAAATAGACGATAAACAATTGAAGAAACCATGAAATCTTTGCAAAATGTTAAAGGTGCTAACATTTACAAATTGTTTTTAGTTACTGAAATTTACAACTTAGCAACATTCTTTCAGCACTTTATTTGACGATTTTACAAATTGAACTGAATGATGACTGCATGACTTCAAACGGAATTAGATACTACTGGATGTGACTTATTTCAGCTAGTTACACCTGTATCTGAACTCTGTGCTACTGTCATTACTTCAACCATGTTGATTGGAAACGTCCAACTTCAATGAAGTGTAACAAAATCTATATTAGGCAGTTATCATTTCAGAGACAACGCATGCCAAAAGCACGAACATAAACATGACAGTGTATGTGATTCCTCAATGAAGTTAAACACATTTATGGATTCACCATTTATTGTCAATACTCTTTCCGCTAATGTTACTAATATATTAACAATATACTGAGTTCATGTTCTGAATTTCATTGAGAAATAAATGAAAGGAGAACAAAACATAAAAAGATCATTCATATAACATGTAAATTTAACTACACAAAAGCTTCAAACTATTGTTATTAAGTTCAAGGTTGAAGACGACTTTAAAAAGGTGACTTGAATTTTAACAACCAAAGTTTACGAAAAAGAATTACAAGAATAAAACACAAACTTTTTCAATTGATGATAATGTCAGTTGCGACCATGAAATGTTTCATGTTTGATTATATTTGTGTAATTAAATGTACATTGTTTTTATATAATATTATATCTAAATATATACTGTGGAGTGGAGCGAAACGAGATTTCTCATTTGGTAGAGATTCGTTAATTTATAGTACTAATTCCCTATATATGCCTAGCAGTTATAGATAGAAATCCAATGGATATGTTCATATAACTGAGTCTATAATGTAGCTTTCCTACCGGGTGAATTCTAGTGTAGCTCGGATGCTTACGTTCTACCATGTTCTCTTTTGGGGGATAGAAGGAAGCGGGGGTGAGGATGAACTCATAGCCGTAAAGATTAGGACACTGGTGCACTACAGCAAGGGGACAGGTGTCGTACTTGTAGCACGTGTTCGACTATTTAGAAAACTAATTATGACTCTCTGACATGTCTTATTAGATCTTTTAGTTAGTTTCTTAAAATGATATACAGATATTTATTTATTCCAGAAAAAAATGGTTTTAAAACATTTCTTTAAACATTTATTTGTCTCTATTTTTATTCAAGAGCCATATATCGGAGATACAAGATGAATGGGACAGACTTTACAAGAATGTTTGAGTCCCCACTTGTTGGTGGACTTGGCTTTTTGTTGGTATACAAGGACCCAAAGAACTTATGTAAGTTATATATTTAGATACATACATACATATATATATATATATATATATATATATATATATATATATATATATATATATATATATATATATATATAATATTGCCGCATTACTTTATCCACCAAAGAATTGTTGTAACTTCTTTCATGAATAACCTCTGAACCAGGGGGAAGAATATGAACTGTACAGATTGATCATTTGATCAAAAGTAGAAACTAAGAACAAATGTATGCTGGAAAAGGGTCTATTTAAGTTACCAGTTTTCAGCATAATCCTTACGTTCAATTTTCAGTGCATGATGATTGCTCCATTTCAAACGGAAGGTGTTGTAAATTCTGTTTGCCTGTGAGGAATGGAAAAAAGTGTGCATGCATTGATAGTTCTTCTCTTAACGATGATGGAAGGACGTGCCAATCGGGTAAGTATTGATGTTTGTAATTTATAGTAAAATAATATGAATATTTCCAGACAATCATCTAATACAAACTTCATGCGTACCTTTGTGCATTCTTTGGCTTCTCTAGCGACTCTGCTTACAAGCCGTTTTTAATATACTTTACGACCCACGCGCTCATAATCGGCTGTTATATTTTTCTACATTCACAGAGATTATAGCTTTAACTCTATGTACATTGTATGTACAACAGTAATGTTTATTCTTGTAGAAGTAGTAATATAAGTACTACTGTATCATGGCTGGTAATTTTTATTATCATAAAGAGAAGACTTTAAATCGAAATTAATAATTTAAATAGTTTTGTTTATAGGCGATTTCTTGTTGAAATCATCTTTTCCTGCCATCTTATCCTCTTCAATTTCCTCAGGCGGCCCATGTAAAAATAGTTCATCTTCTTGGCATAATGTATGTATATCGTCCAGGATTAGCTTGCACTCAGCAGGATCGGCAACACAATGACTTTATATACCTACAGTTTTCATTTTCAAGCTGATCCTTCTCAGCGTGGTCCACTAAAGGCCACACGTGCTTGTTTCAATTCTGGCGTTGGTTGCATCATTAATATGGACTGTTCGTGACAGTCCTGACAAGGTAGGTGAACTTGTCCACTGTCTGGAGGGACTGGCCATTCATTCGCTGTGTTTTAGGCTGTATGGAAGGTTTTTGGGCATAGGTTGGTGCATCTTAGCTGTCTTCTTCCCACAGACTAGAGACCGAAATTGTCACTATCTCAGGGAATATGATCCATTCTCTGTTGCATGTCAGGCTCGGGTGACGGTCGTTAATATATCACAATCATTTCTAATAAGTTAGTCTTTGTCCGTAGTCTCTTCAGATTGAGTGGCTTGCCATCCGTTAGATATCTGTTGTCGAACCCAGTGGCATATGTAAGTATGGCAGAGAACCTCAGTAAGGTTTGGGTTAATACGTGGACTTAGGTGACATTATTGGCGACTGTGAATGGCTCATTGTCGTCCAGGATTCAAGAACGCATGACATCAACAAAATGCCAAACCAATACAGTGAATTTCTCAGGGGAAATACATTTGACTTAAATTCCGAATCCTACACAACTGATTGTATCAAACGTTTGTGTTAGATGAATATCTTGTACAGGTCTGAGTTCTGTTCATGGTGTTTCTTCTGGAGTCGACGAGAACATGCAAACATGTATGTAGTCCGTTTACCTATTCTGAAGCGACACTGACTCTCAGGTATAAGCCCTTGACGAATGTGATGCACAATAGTATTTGCTCCATTTGTTTGCATCTAACAACAAATTGTTTACTTTTTCAGTTTCAGTTAACGCCGAATGATTAGCTAGATATATGTTGATTTCCACTTGGGCTAGTGGATTCATTCCCACTCACTGATAGATATTTGCTGGCTAAGAGTGTTTTTGAAGTGTTCTACCCATCTCTTTAATATGTTACCTTTGTAAGTGGGTAGTTGGTTGCCGTCAGAGCTCGATATTGGAAATGTACTTAGCTACTGTTACGGATAGGTTGTTTTCAAAACATAATTGAAACTTGTGTCTGCGTATGACTAAATTTTATTTGCTTTGTTTCTCAGGTCCGAGTCTTGCAGCTCTCTGAGTTTGCATTGGACATTCGTCTTGATATTGTTGAAGTCGGCCTTCTTTGATGAATTAGTGTTGCATTCTAAACAGACCCTTTGCAGCCGGCGATTCTCATTCAGTAATCTCCGTATGATAGTATTGGTATCTTCAAACTAATATGAATGTTTAATTGTAGTTGGACCAAACATTTCGGATACAGCCGAGTAGCAGGAAGGGTGAACAGACCACTTCCTAGAAGAGTCCTTTTTTGAAAATAAAGCTTCCTACGAAAATGAAAATACAAGGTCAATAACGCCAAACCGATGCCTCTAACCGACCGAAACTCTCTCTAATTGGGTTAGCTCATTTTCTTACTTTATCTTTGATGCTTGTGTTTTCGTTTTGTATGCGTGTTCGTTTGCTTACCCGGACACTCACTGTTGGTCGTCACACTTTCTGCTGCTCCAGTGTGGTGTAATTAAATCATTGTTATATCAATACTGGAATCTTATGCAGCTAGATTAGCTCGAGAGCGACTAGAGGCAATTACAAAATATCTTCCAGTTCATAATTCTGTCAAGCAAAAATTAGAAGAACGTCAGGAGTCTCAAGTGGAATCTACAGAAGATGCGGAATAATTATTTAAACCAGTTACGAAGGCTGCCAAAGATCTTCTTCCCACATTAGAGAAAACCGCCGAAGCAACTGGAAAAAAAAAAGCAGAAAGAACTAAAACAACAAAGATGATTCTACGAGAACTTCCAGATGAAACAGCTGCTGTTCAATCACAATTACAAGAAGAAATACAACAAGTAATTGAGGGTATAAACAAAGTTCATGAGGATGTCGGCGATGTAAGGGATCTTGTTACGCCAAAACCAAAAACAAAACCACCAGCCCGATTTACCGAAGAAGGTCGTAGACTACTTCGAGAGAAAACTATAGCGCTTGCCGCAAAAATATATCCATATCGTGATAAATAATTAGATCCAGACACCGCCAGTGTTACAGAACAAAGTTGGGTTCATTTTGCATTTCGAAAGTTTCTTAGTATATTTAGCGTCACTGATAAATATAAGGATGAATTTGAAAATTTTAAGAAACAAGTCAAAGAAGTTAATACACCGCCATTACGCAGAGGTATATTATCGCCCAACAAATCGCTATTCAGACCACCTCGTATTGAGGAAGAAGAAATAACTAGAACTTGTCTTGGTTCGGGTACAAGGGGACGTGGCCTTATTACTCCATGCACCAGCAACGTCCTTGCCGACATGGACAAGACTAGAAATTTTGATTGGCGGAAAACGAGCCGGTAATATTTCCACAGAAATCATTAATGAAGCAGCTGTTATTTGTCTGAGATTATTTACAGACGGTATCATGGATATTAATGTTTATCGGTCCCTCGTCGATGAAACTGTTGATGATTATTAGCGCAGTGATTGAGGGTATACAAGACAATAAGATGATCATACATAATGTTCAACGTGGACCTGTAATGGTCAGGGTGATAAATTCGCGATTACCTACATATAAAGCGATTTACGGAGATGGACTCGGTGATGTTGTTCAGGGTCTCTTTCAAAGGATAGCCCCAAAAGCAATACCGATTACAAAGCAACTGGGAATGAAAGCTATTGACGTTGTTCGTGATAAAGGTATTGGTGCTGTTGGTGATGTTGCTAGCAAAGCATTCTCAGAATCAATCGAAACATAAATCAAAAGGAGCTTCGATGGAGATCAATGATTATAATGCGTATGCTTGGACGAACAATGTAACAATATTTCCACGAAATAGAACTGTTAAATTTTATGACGGTGATATTTTTTACCTCATAAATGTGGTTAGTAAAAACTATCCTGTATCCATGTGGTTATTTCAAAGTTCAGAATGTGGAAATTATGATCAATTTGTACGACCTAGCGGAGATATTTATCATACAGAATCTGTCCACGAGGAAATGAAAAATCTTGCGTCGAAATATACCGATGATACTGAACAATTACTCAGTAATTGTTTTACCGTTCCGTCAGTTGCTGCTCACTTTGCTCAGTAAAATAATTCATGGTCGCCGACAGGGTCTGAAGTTCTTAAAGATGTCCAAGACAGTTGTGTCGAATACGGACACGGTGGATTGTGGAATACTAAATACGATTATAAGGATGTTATCTCAGTAGATATGGTTGCATGTTATCCTGGAAGTTTTCTTGGAATGGGAGAGTGTTCTGAATACTTTATGCGATTTGGACATCCAACACACGAGATGACCAGAGTTGCGATAAACGGACATTTATCAGATTTTGATTTAACCGGATTTGCATGGATTGAATCGTTTTCGTTCACGAAAAATCTTCATCCGATTGTTTATGTTTGGTTTGGTAGTCATTTCTCAGAAAACGTTTGGGCTCCAATAGTGCTATTACGATATATGCTTGATGATTGAATTTTAAAATCGTTAACCGTATATGAAACAATAATATAGTATCGTCCACAGAAACAACTCTGGTTACCAAATCCCGATGACGGCGTCATTAACGGAGTTGTGGAGAGATCTATTCTATACCAAACCTTTGAGCGTAATCCCGATGAAATTGAATATGAACATAAACTTGCAAAGGATCTGGGCAGAAAAAATAATCGGTAAATTTACTCAGGATGGTTCATGTGATCATAAACGACATTGTACAAGATTAATCATAGACGATGCCGATCTCGATTTTATAATTGCTGATACAACAGGGAAAGGCACATTTATAAGCCGGAATAATGCTTATTTTGTCAGATGGAACAAAATTAGGTATAAATTGTGAGCTATATGGGTGGTAACTCACTGCAGTTTACTCATTTAAGATATTCGAAATTAGCATATGTTTCGATAAATTTATTATCGATGATAAACAGATTTTCTGATACCTCAGTTAGAGTTGCCACAGATTCATTTTATATAAATAAAAAATGCGCAGAATTATTAAAACAATTACATATTGGCAATTATGCATCATCGGGAAAATGGAGAATAAAACGAGAAAATATTGTAATTCTGAATCAGCCAACGTTGAAATTAAGGATATATACCACAGGAATAATCGAATGTCATAATTATCATAAGCACCATCAGTATATGATTCTGTGGCCGGACATAAAACCGTTTATCTTGGTGCGGTGGTTCTGGCAAAACAACGCGTGCGACTGAATTATTCCTGAAGAGTTGTTCAGGGAATTTTGATGTGGTTGTTTTGACGCCTACACATAGACTCGCCAGAGAAATGAGCGAACGTGGAGTAAAATCTCAAACTGATCATAGTTTCTTTAGATGATGCGGAGACGCATGGACTCCTGAATGAATAAGTGAAAAATATATTCCTGAGATCATTATTTGGGATGGAATATGCACGGTGTCGCTGGAGACATTAAAAATGTTTCTTGACTGATTATTGACAAATAATACTACTGTGATAATGTGTGGCGATCATAGTCAAAGACCACCTTTCGTTGAATGATTTCAGCACGAATGGCTGAAACCTTTTGTAGATTATCATGAGGAAATAAATGATGATTACTGAGCGCTTGATGATTCGTTAAAAGAGTTTAAGAAATTAATCAAACTACAACCAGATAAAATTTAGTGTGAAATGATGCGTGAGATAATTCCAGAAACATATCAATGATTTTGGAATTTATGGATACCAAATGATTTGATAGTTGCAAATCGGAAGATAGTTCGTGATTCACTTCAGCAACAGTTATTTCTGTTACATTAAGAAAAATTTTCACATCTACCTGTACCATTATGTTATCGCCCAGCAGATACGCGATGACAGAATATCGATGTTGAAATTTCAGGTTGCGGTAGTAAACAAAATCCTGTCTTAAATGATATTGTTTTAGTTCCTGTGAGTGCTGTTGAGAGCGCGATAACGATACACAAAACTCCATGGACACTGGGATATGCTATAACGATTCATTCGTCACAAGGATTAACTATTTCCGATGCAGATATTTGGATTGTTGATGACCGCATCGAATAGTCAAACTTAGTTTATCTGGCAGTGTCTCGAGTCAGAAGAATATTTCAGCTGTGGAGGGTTATCATAGACAATAATCAAACTAGCGGCGTCACCGAAGATGTTGGCGATGATGTACTAAGAATAAAATCAGCTAGTTATAACCAATGTGACAAAAAAAAGAATAAGTGCTATTTTGATCTCGATGCTGAATTTATCATGACATTGAAAAAACGACAGAATAATCATTGCGCGAGTTGTTACACAGTATTCTTGTGGCAGTATTAGAATAATAATCCCAAACAATTTACCGTGATAGAATTAATAGCAGTCTTAGTCACACACGCGAAAATGTGATGTTGATCTGTCTTGAATGTAATCGACGTAGGGGTGTTGGTGTCCTGCTGTCACAAAAGTGAAGGCGGTGGTAACTGTGTATTTTCAGGAATTACTTGTAATTGTTCGCGTACAAATTCACGTTGAGGAGCAGTTGAATCTAATCTGTAGATTGCAGGTCTACCCGTGGATCTTACCACACTGAAAATTGTATGAGTGGTCACACTCCAAATAGGATCAGTTGCTCTGTTTTTTACCACCTTCAAGTTCACCAGGTCCATATAAATATCTCACAGTCACATTACCTAGTACTAAATGTTTTGAGAAGTCATATTGTTGTATTGGTATATGTTTTTGTTGGGTTCTTTTGTGATCGCCCTGATGGGTTTCGTAGAAATTGCACGAGTAATTTCATTACTGAACTCAGCTATCACACTTGGTTGTCTTGCAACCCATTCACGAGATCTTTTGTCTTTCTGAACTTTATTCAAAGATATTTCCTGCACATACTGATATCCAAATAACCGCTCAGCAAGTGTTCGATTAAATCGATCAACGATTGCCTGATCGCAATGAATTGCGGTATGTCCTCGTCTGATTTTGATCTTATGTTGTTTCAGCAGAGATGATACTGCACCAAGAAAGTCTTTGCCAGGATCAACCTGTAGCAACTGTGGCCATCGTAGACCGCCACTTTGATAAATTCGTTCAAACGCAGATGCAACTTCAGCTGCTGTTTTAGTTGATAGCGGCTCTGCTTCTTTATACATGCCTACAACGTTAACGACAGTTAACGCATTTTTGTATGTGGGCAATTGACGTCTACCAGTTTTAATGGTGTCATTCGGTAAAAACAAAATGTCTGCTTGATGAACTTCATTGGGAGTGCTGACATCAAAATGTTCGTACTGAATTTTTTTAGGTGGTGGTAGATAAATTTGCCATATTGAACGTCGTGCTAATAATTCTGCAGCAACAGAACGTGTGACATTTGCTGCATGAGCAAGTTTACTAATCGATGCCCTACCCCTCCAATATCCTCTTGGGCTATAATAAACCGATTCCATTATTATAATAATAATCGGTTGATTAATTACCGGCCGCTAGCACCAGTTTACCTTTCATCGCAGATTTTACTAGGAAGTTTGCAAGTTTTTCTCTAACAGATTTATTTTTCATGGAATTTGACGAGTGAATCAACTTCACGTCTGCAATATGTTTTTGTTGTAAATCTTTGTTTTTATACGCAACATCATGATCATGGCATGCTTGATCAATCGCATTTATTGGGTACTCTCCAGGTCTTGGTTGGTCTCGTTCGTCAAGTCGGATATCAATCGGTTTCCAGGACCACAATAATTATATCCATGAAGATGTTCTTTTCCAGGATACTTAGCCCATGGAGCTCGTGGTAATTTTTTCCAGTGAAGCAGCGATATCTCCATCAGTTTTATCAGATATAAATTTGTATTTACTTCTACCAGATTCACACACTTACTATAAGCGCACGCTTTTGATTTTTTGTTATTATTGTTGTTAATCCTCTGGTGGGGGTGAGTGCTCTGTATCGAGTACAATATAAATCCATATTATTTCTTATATTTGTACAACATGGATATCACTGATTTCTCAGTGACACAAAAGCAAGAGGCAGTCGAGCATCATCCAGCGCTACCGAATTCTATCAGAGCAGTTATCATAGGTCCATCTGGGTCTGGTAAGACGCAATTGTTGCCTAGTCTGATAATGAGATGACTCAAATGGGAAAAGTTTTGTTTAGTGGCACCATCTGTAGATGATCAGCGATGCTACAACGTGCTTACAGATTTTAATGACAATGAAAAATTGTTGGACGAGGACGGCGACGATATTATCGATTTTCTCACCGATATTGATGAAGCCCCATCTGTAAATGACCTCGATGGATTTATTAATAATCTCGTAGTATGCGATGATGTGATGCTGGACAAACAATCAAATCCAGCTCGGATATTTTCCCGAGGCAGACACAGAAACACTGATGTTATATATGTTACTCAGCGATATACACAAATACCTAAAGTGATCAGATATCACTGCAATCTTTTAGTGAGTTTTAGTGTTTAATGAAGTCGATACAAATACTCTGCGAAACATTCATCAGACTTGGTGTTCAGGTGACATGGATATGATTAAATTCAGAAATTTCTTTTCACGTGTGCAAGTGATTCCTCGTGGATTTATCACGATAAATTTACATGATCCTCGGTCGCGATATCGTGTAGGTCTTGATAAAATATTTGATTTAGACACAGCAGAAAGAAGGGTGATGACCGACAGTGAGTATCCTGGTAAGTAAACGAACACTTATAGAAAACGAAAACACATGCGTCAAAGATAAAGTAACAAAATGAGCTAACCCAGTTGGAGAGATGTTCGGTTGGTTAGAGACTTCGGTTTGGCGTTATTGACCTTGTATTTTCATTTTCGTAGGAAGCTTTATTTTCAAAAAGGACTCTTCTAGAAAGTGGTCTGTTCACCTTCCTGCTTCTAGCCGTGTACACAACATCTGTAAAGGATGACCAGTAGTTCTAGACGTTCTCAGGGTTAGGATCAATTGATTCAGTGTGCTTCACTTTTCTTCACCAAACATCTGTTTCAATTTGGGACACAAGGATATTATTGCGCTCGTGTGCCTTGCAGTGGTCAACAGGACTGAATACAGATAGATTGCACTTCGAAACTATGTCTCTGTGGTCATTTAAGTATTCCAGGCTACTCATAGCCTTCGTCACTCTAGCATCCTGCCTGTCACTTCTGACATTAATTCAGTTAAAGAGATGCCAGTGCTTATGACGTGGTTGCATCTAAGACTCTCTTTGCGGCTAGAATTTCCGCAGTCGGAGTATTGTGTTATTGATGCAGTTTGCCGATGACATCTGGCCATGTCTGGTGATCATCGCCATTGTTGATGTGCTTATCCGCATCAACCGAATTGTATATGAATCACAAGTTTAGATGTTAGACATCTTCGGTGTTGTCAGCGCTTTTCTTGGTGCAGCAGTCCTCGTCAAAAGCAAAACCCACATTAATACCTCAGTTAGTGAGTCATCGTATGTTGTTTCCGAAGGCTTTAGGGATGCACTAAACTTAGTGGGAGACAACGGTTGAGGGCTTTAGCACGAGTCAACAGCAACAGCTAATACAGCAGCATAAAAATTGCATAATAATACATTTAGGCGATCGTACAGACATGGCTGATGCAATAACCAAATAATACTGAGAGAGAATTTAGAAGAGGATCAGGCTTTACACGGATATAAGAAAGGATGTGGTGTTAATATCAAGAAATCTTGATCACGACTCTACCTCTTACAGGTTGGATACACAGTCCTCTTCTCTTTATGGATGGGATGCTATGAGATAGCTAGCGTTGTTCATCCGACTGATCCGAATGATATACTCAACAAAAATACATAGATAAGGAACTACCTTCTACAAATAGTCAGAGTGGCTGAACGAAAATAATGAGTGAAAATAAAACAATTGCAATACATAAACAGTATAGTGGGTCACACAGGTAAATGTATTTGATGTAGGAAACTCCATATAAGTTTTCTAATAAGACAGTATTGTGCAACAACGACCGAAAGGGAATTAGTGATGGTGCTTCTTATCTGAATGGTTTTCATCAATAGTGTTCGATGCATATTACATGCAAATAGACACACAATGCTGGACGAACTGGAGGTGAAAGTAATGCTGTACACGTTAGCTGATCACGTATTGAAAAACAAGAGATTTGAATGTCAGTTGATGAGTTAGTGCTCATAATCTCATACTTGAGATAATACTGATGTTTGCAACAAAGCATATTGACCCTTCAAAACAATAATCTGACAAAAGGGAATAAACGGGAAAGAGCACCAAGAGCTGTTAACTCAGATTGGTTGAAACAATTAAATATTTCCGTTTCCTATGTAAGAGAACCGTTATAAGTGGGCGAAGCAGCCCCATCAACATCTCCAAGTGAAGAATACTCAACCCTTTCATATTGAATTAATTCAGTAATCTTAACAAATGGATCAATAATAGGTCGTATAGATGTTATGTGTGGAAGGAGGGTTCAAGAACCTCTTGGCAAGCAGGGACGTCCTGACGCTGAAAACGTATTACAAACAGGGATGGTTGATTATGCGAGAAAATGACAATCTGCTAATGTGGACAATGTCACTTTATCGGCAAAACCATTTGGGAATCTGCCAGTCAGTTCGTGTGTACTAGGAACAATAATATAAACTGATGTGTAAATCCTCCCCGTAGTAAATATTATAAATACTCCGATTCAAAACAAATGGAAGGTATACTTGATAACGCATGTCAAAAAAGGCCGTTTTTTAGTCATCTGCTCAACATTTCAGCATCGGTGGGATAAACTAGACCAATGCTTCAGATTCTAAAGATATGATTAATAACCCTCTTTTTGGCAGGTGAAATTTAGATAGCACCTGCTTAGACTCTGTTATTATGTCGGGCTCAGAGTTACAACAGATTGATGACCAGTTGTGCTGCAGAGGGTGAATCCCATTAAGGCTTAAGTAAATCATGCATCGAACCTTTGGATGTCAGCTACCTCTTAATCTTTAAAATAAAAAAGGATACGTATGTTTCACATGTATATATCATTGCATCATAATCGGCATGTCAATCTCTCTCTCTCTCTCTCTCTCTCTCTCTCTCTCTCGTGCAAATATTTGTAGGCGGTCCCTTATGGAAATTGTATTTCTCAGTTTGTCATGTATCTGGTGCTATCTTATTTCAGACATTTTGATTATGACCGCGATTATTTTGGTATAGTTATACCGACAGATGATCAAATTACTCAAATCATCAAGACAAAAATCATTAATCTTTTTGTATTCTATTATCCTTTATTAAGAGGCAGAATGTGCGCTTTCCATTCCGAATGCTGAGCTGGAGAAGATATGTCTCCCCTGCTACAATCATTATTGTTCCTTTACCTGCAATCAAGGCTTCGAGCTGACAGTCAGTGGAGCTACTCTGAAATGTGGAAGCATTGGCAGGTGGAATTTTTCCAGTGAAGTTTGTAAAGAGAATGGTAAGTTTCTGAAGCAGCGTAGTCCACAATTTTGTGAATTTTAAAATAGTACATATCATTAATTTATGTAATGTACCAACTTGTCGCTCGAAATAATTAAAGAAATATAAGGTTTAACAATTTAATTAATTTCAATTTATTAAATCAATAGCTTCAAAACAAACGAGAACAAATTACGTCGAGGCACTGACCGCATTAACTGAAGAATCTAGGTGACGAACTAGTATGAAATATTTATATGACCACATAAACTGTTAAGTCATCTCCTTAGAGTAGGAGGGTAAAATGTCGCTTGGTAGTAAGTTTAATATACCATCACAGCAAAAACGAATGACGTATCACAAATAAAAGAACCGTGATGACCGTTAACGTTGCTTGTCGCTTCCGAGAAGAAACGTCATAGAGCAGCCCCAGAACCCGAACAGAACATATCGCTGGAGAAAACTGATGGATGATGAAGGACTCCCAGCCGACTTTTAAAGGCCAAGTTGTTGGAGAGGTACTGATTAGGCCTATATAAGTTTTTATTCACATGCCATAAACGATTATAGTTCCAATCTTTGACTCTTAGTTTTACATTTTTTTATTTCAACTGGCAAGGGATTTGTTAGATTTAAGTTGAAAAATTAAAACTAATTTACACGATCAGCTAATCAAAATTTCGTTCCTGATGACTTAATATGTTTCCCCAGCGTATATGTATGAGGCAAGGGGCAAGGCAAATTATAATACTCTAGCAGTGCAAATTTTATATTGTAATATTAGACTCCTTCCACTAGAGAAGACTTAATTGCATCGACTTTATATGTTAGCAAGCACTGAAATATACAATCATGAAGCATGGTATCATGGATTCTGTTACGGTGCATTGGACAGAGAGATTAAGTCCATAGTGAGACATCGCCATCGTAGAACTTTTTTAAAAACCTATATGCTCTGTTATAGAACAGACTGTGTGCAAACATAAATAACAAATATTTTTTCCACATAATTTTTAAATGGTCAATTTATATACCAATTTTGTTTGATCTTAATATACGACTAGTACTAATACTACTACAGCTGCTGCTACTAATGAAAATGATAATGATAAAACAAAACATTTATGACATGAGAAAGTTTGAGAATTTAGCTGGATGTGATTGATTTAATGCCATTTTTGAGCACATCATAGGTGCAAACTGTGAAAATATCCCATGAATTTATGATTATATAGACCAGTGGTTCCCAACCTTTCTTGCGTATGAGGACCCAATGTTAACTTCAAAACTTTCGTGGACTCCCACATGTTATTAGTTTGATAACATGTCTACGATTTATGCCTACGAAGTTATATCATTCGCGGACACTTGGAATAAACATGCGAACCCCCGCAGGTCCGCGACCAGCAGGTTGGCAACCACTGATATAGACATTATACGAAGTGCTGTATCAGGGTAAAGAAATTTTAAGATTTGAAGGTGCTGTAGCTTGATACTATTTCAGCTCAGACTTCTAAGCATATGAATCAAATGTGTGCACTGACAACATGCTTGGCAAATGGTCATACTATTTACTTGTAAGTATATGAATCAAATGTGTGCACTGACAACATGCTTGGCAAATGGTCATACTATTTACTTGTAAGTATATGAATCAAATGTGTGCACTGACAACATGCTTGGCAAATGGTCATACTATTTACTTCTAAGTATATGAATCAAATGTGTGCACTGACAATATGCTTGGCAAATGGTCATACTATTTACTTGTTTCATTTTAAATTTTTCAAGCTAAAAGTACAAACTAAGTAATTCTACATGCAAAACGTTATACAGCATTGCCATTACGCTCAGTATTCTCCATCTTTTAAAATGGAGTATGTTAGGTCAGCTGAGATTCCTTGTGTGCATCAAACACCAGTGGAGCCTGCCTGATTAAGGGTGTCCATTTCAGTGTTCACATGACAAACTCAGAGAGATTCCAGACATAACAGGGTGACTAGAAATGGTACAGGATTGGCCGGGGCACTTAATAGCATTGTCCTTGATAAGAATCTAAGGAACAAGTACAAGTTGTATGAACGTTTGGGTACATGCTATTCATTCTAATACATTTCCCGTAAAAGTTTGTCATGCACACACTGTAATACGGATCTTATAAATTGTACTGCTATATGTATGTTTATTTTATGCCACATTCATCAGTAATAGCTTCAAAAGTACAGGAATTATACATAAAAGACTACTTTCTAGATTGAACTATTACGTGATTGTATCGGTCTTATTTAATTTAGATTTTTAGTCGATAACGAGGTAGCTATATAGCTATTTGTTAGGTACTTTTTCATAGTACATAGGCAATATGAATTTTAAACAGTTGTCTGCGGTGATTTTTTTCTCTTTGATTTCTATTAAATCCTAATAAATTAGAATGAATATAACTTTATTTTAAATATATGTCTTATTTCATGTTATAGGAATACAGCCGAGATAGAAGTGTTCCTCAAACTGTTATTACTATTCTAAATGTTTTGCACTCACTACCTCCATCGAGGATCTTGGTTGCCGTTAACAACATGCATGTCAACTTGCCTGTTCCTCTGAATAATAAAAGAGAGTTGTGTGAATAAAACTTTCATATTTCAAATCTATTATTTAATGTTGGTTATAGCCCAGAGTATCATGCTACTAGTAAGTCAAATTTTATAACAGCATAGTCTGCATTTAGTGATGTGAAGTGATATGGTTATACAAATTCTTATACATATGACAAGTGTAAATGCAAGGCAACCTTTCCCAGGGTTAAACAATGACCAGATATGATTGAAACTTTCCTTTGTTCAGAGAGTTATTTATTATGAAGAGTAATATCAACTTTACGTTTCAATGATCAGACAACTACTTCATTATCAAGTTTTAAGTCATGAAGTAGGTATATTCATTCTACTAGAATGTGTTCGGTACGCGAAGTTTCCACTGAAAGACACAGTAGCTCATTTGGCACTGGTGAAAGTTTGTAAACCAAGAATTCCAGGTTAATTATCCACCCTGACCAGGCCAAGTCATCAGCCTCAGTGTACATGAGAAAGGCACTCAATTCTAATTTAATCTGCATGATGTAGCCAATTACGTGTTGCGTGTTTTGTTAAAAATCGATCAACAACAAGGTGTTATACAAACCTGATACATGGACACTGTGACTGCCTTTCACTAGTCGTTTGCAACCACTGACAGAACTATCATCTATATATATATATATATATATATATATATATATATATATATATATATATATATATATATACTGATGCTTATGGTTGCATCTTGAAAATATTCATCATTTCATCACTTGTACAAGTATATGGATGAAATGTCTTCTTTCTGCAATCAACTGGTATATAGCAAAATCTTGCCAAAGAATGTCATAGATCATGAGATTTCTAAGTGCTTTTAGTAAAATTATAAACATGTTCACAATCTTTGAATACCCAAAAATATTGCAGACGTTTCTAGAGTAATAAATTCATACTATTTTGACAGATACCACAGAACATTCAACAAGTGGACCTTTTACTACATATCCTGCTAAGAAAGAAAGGGTGTATAAATACATTCCAGTGAGAAAAAAGTCATCCTCAAGAAGATCATAGACAATTCGAGAATGAAGAGACGAAAGACATAGACATTTGTCATTTTTAAGGATTTATACTTGAATTAAAATTCAGAGGACCTGGTCTTGTTTACGAATTAGTGAAACTTTACCGTTTCGAATGAACCATATCCTGTGCATTCTATTATGTCTGACGTCGAGTGAAATTAGCTTATATAGACTAAGGTACAGAATTATTAATTCAGGTTTTAAGTTCAGTCATGTGGAATAATTTACTGTTGCGTTCAGGTATAATTTGAGAGCAATCACATTTTTAATTGGAATAGTGAAGTGCTCATTTACTTTTTGGACTGTAAAATGAACCAATTGCTTAATTAATTCAAAGCTAAGAGATCTTGAAAAGGTTCAGCTTCGTAATCACAACTGTACTGAGGCAAGAACAAAAGAAATAGATTTAATTCAAGCCGAAGTATATATATTTTTGTTAGAGATAGTGTTTTATGAAGGCAGCATAGCTTGATGGTAACTGTTTGTTTTTCCTTTCTATTCACATGTTAGCATTGCTGTTTTAGTATTTAAATAGTTTTCTTTTAAGATACAAGTTTTAATTTATACAAAACACAATATCTTGTTATCAAGACTATTTTTGATGCACAGCAATGAAGAAATAGTTGTATGTTACATTGGCATTGTATAAAGTAGATCTTTACATTTACACATTTTTAGGATGAGGTAAGAGAATGTCAAGGTGCAAATGATAGTAGCACATATTCATGTGATAGGGAAGATTAACATCAAGTACATAGGCTGATATAACTTAGATACATTTAAGTGTGGACGATGTTAGCGAGTAACTTTTTTAAATGCAGTTTGACTGGAAATGTGGACATGTAGTATTCCTTCAACATCACGCAGAGGTTCCTTTCCTTTTCACTGGGCATGTGTATGTATCTAGTGTAGTCACACCAGTCTAAATTGTTTATTAATGGTTGGGGGTGACATCTACCTTCCTTCCTCTGTTGGTTCATTCATATCAATTATGAAATATGGCTGATCTCTAGTATCCCCCAAAAAATGTTCTTGTTACATTTACCAGATCTGATTTTCTACAGAAATATTTTTAAAAACACAATGCTGGCATATCTTTACCGAAATAAAAACTCAACAAGTTCTGTCAAATAAACCTGAAACACAGCAAAACAGATTAACTATCTGCACAGAACTGAAGTTGGATAATAGTTGATCGCAGAAGCCAAACAATCAGTCTCAACTGGACAAACTTTAAAGGTTTAGTTTTAAATTGATATTTACGATAAACTGTAAAGTTTTAGGGTTAACTTTACATTTATCACAGGCAGTCTTTTTGGAAGCAAAGAATTCTAGCTTGAATTCCTAGAGTCCAATCTGGAGTTAAGTACTTTATGAACAGCTTTTTATAAACAGCTTTTTGTTAAAGAAAATAAACTTATTCTCCATTGAACTTTCAAGCATTTCAAATGTTACGGCTCTATGGTCTTGAAATAAGTATCAAGAAAGAGCAAAATCAACAAGTTTTGTATAATTCAAAATATAATTTATTTTTTTAAATACAAAGTGAAAAGTAAAAATAACGTACAGTATTTCGAATGAAATCCTAAAGTCCTAAATGTTATATCAAGTCCAAAAGTATTGATTAATCTGAATGTGTTACAGAGGTAGTCTGGATGATGGTCAGTAATGTACTGATTTATCAAAAGTACAGAAGACTCACTATGATATAATCCCACAATGTAATTAAATAAATTCATAGTATGTCCGATACACCTATAAATCATGTCTTTTAATGAACTTAGTATTGCTGTGACAGTTATTATTCCAATTAGTCTAAACTATTGTGAGCACTGTAATTCCAATTATGTGAACGTTATTTCAAGTAACCCCATTCATGCAGCACTCTAAATGGAACGAAGCCATGTATGTGAATTAAGATTACACATGTCGTAATGGAATCTATTTCCGTTATCAGCCTTATTTTTTGTGTGCCATATAAAGACATTGCTGCCTTACTTGGAAACGTAAACATTAGAGGTAACTATGGCATGAATTAAATAATGTATAGTAGAATATCCAAATATGTCACAGCAACCGTTATTTGGAACGCGAATTACCGCGAGAATCTCGTGCTATCTTTCAGGGTGGACAAAGTACGGTTAGCGTAAACAAAATAATTTACCTGATATGGACTTATTAAATGTATAATTAGTCATACTTCTTTAAAATAAACTCTACTTAGTTGATTTTAAATACAGCTTTTTTGGCTGTGATAATAGTTTTATTTGTTCCATTCCATAAGATCAAATTATAGCTGATCAGACAATAAACACTGATGTAATTACGTCATTATCAGTAGCTGATGTTCTTTTCCTACACGTTATCGTTATCAGTCGCCATCGGAGAGAAACGTATTCGGAAAACATGGATTTGTCGAAAGCGGTAAAATCAAGATGGCGATTTATAATTACCTCTATATGTTTACGCTTCCACATAAGGTAGCAATGTCCTTATATGACACATAAAAAAGACAAAGCCGATAACGAAAATAGTTATCCAGTTTAACTAGTATGGATAAAGAAGGTACACCATATTTTACATGTGTTTCTACAATAATATTCAGCAATTCTGGTACTAAATAAGAGGACTATTCATGTTCCTTCAGTACATGTAAAGAACATATTCAAACCTTTTGATATCTGGCTGAAAAAGTGCCGGGTGTGAATCACACCCAGCTGCTCCGTTAATACACATACCCCGTCTATGAAGTAATGGTACCAATACTAGTACTAACTGTCTGATATGTCTCAGGTAAAGATTTATACAATAAACAAACAATTCGTTGTGTTAACGCTACACGTTGTAATTCTCGAAACGTACGGACATTGCTCCTCTATGACAATCACCACTAGATAGATGGAAGAGGAAACTTTTCATTTAGTTATATATTAATTGGCCCGAACGTCACATATATAATTTTGTTATTATTAAATATCGTAATATAAGCTTTGTATTTCTTTTTAAAGTTTATGATCTTACAGAACCAGATAATTCATTTGTTTGTATAGTTTGAATATTTCTTGTTAGTCTATGTTTTAAGACTTTGAGATTGGTCTTGAGAAGATCCAAGATCCTAGCCTGCCGGAACAAAACCAAAAAAACGATAAAAAAAATGAACAGTTCGCTGCATATAATGTACGATCTTGATTTAGAATATGGCATACATACCTGCTAAATCGAATTGATTTTCGTCGCATATATTAATTCTTTAAATCTAGTTTTCAAATGAGCACACTAAAACAATCAAGAATATATGCAGCAGTGGCGGCAAATCTTGTGGCAGGACGTGACAGTTCTATCTCATAACCCTTCCTATTATAGTAAGCTCAGTACAATTGCAATTGAACTAACCTTTAGCGAGTTATACATTTTTAAATTGTCTTTAAGTTGCAATACAAACAGTATATACCTATATATATATATATATATATATATATATATATATATATATATATATATATCTCTCTCTCTATATATATATATATATATATGGTATGGAAGTAGATACATAGAGGTTTTCTCAATGTTACCAAGTGAAAAACGGAACACTTACAGAAACACATGAATATGCAAGAGAACGATTTTACATATCAACTAAAATAAAATAAATAGAAATGGCAGAAAAACCTTTACAAGAATGCATTACACTTCTACATCACGTTAGTGACCTAAAACGATTTTAACGTTTATCAAAATACAAAGAAAATAATTTCTGTACTGCGAAGGCTAGAACAGCAGATACAAATTATAAAGGATACCTTTTTTAAATAATAATAATAATAATAATAATAATAATAATAACAAAAATAATCATAATAATAAGACGAAGATGACGACGAAGACGAAGCAACCTATAAAATGGAGGACAAGAATAATAATAATGATAGCATTCTCATCATCATCATCTTCAATAACAACAACAACAACAAAAATAATAATAATAATAATAATAATAATAATAATAATAGCAATAATAATAACAGGAAGAAGACATAAAAAGATGCAGAAGAAGAAGAAGAAGAAGAAGAAGATATTAGTTTCAGTAATCTGCATATGAATAATGCTATTTATTAGTGGTTGGTATGTGTCTCTTAACGAGTACTCTAAAGCTGCAGCATGCATGGTAGATGTTTTCGTGTAAAGCCAAATTTTAATTTGTATCCATCTTTCGTATTCGGTATCTTTAATTCCGTGTGCTTTCTTTATTCATCTTTCGTTTAGGGATTGCAAAGCGCATTAGAGCATTGGTATATGGAAACTGTCCAATAGGAGCCGTTACTCGCGGCACCGATCCGAATCCAGCTTAAACTGGCTGCTTCATTTGTTGGTTAAATTGTTGCAATGTCCTTATTAAACACATTATCGATTATATCATGCACATAGAAAGCGACCTAATGCCTTATATATATATATATATATATATATATATATATATATATATATATATATATATATATATATATGAAAGCTCTGTCGTGACATAAATTGATTATGAACACTGACGACATCATCTAAGTTAATTACAAAACGATAAAGTTTTTTCTTTTATTATTCTTTGAATAGTCTTTCTTGATATCTGACACGCCTACTTTTCAGGTGCAAATTCAGGTGCAGTTTCTTACACCATCATAGGAGGCGTTGCAGGAGGAGGAGGGTTCCTTTTGGTTGTCATTGTAGTTATTATACTTGTTCTGTATCTCCGACACAAAAGGTACGGTTTGTCTCTAAGTGTTACAATTTTATATATTGAAAATATAGAAAATTACAAACTTTCTAATAAACTGTTTGGTCCCGAAAACGGTAACAAGCATAATTTATGACTTTTAATACAATACTGTCACTACAGCTTGCCATGTAGAAAAGCGTTACGAGACTAATCCGTAAATATATTTCCGAATAGCAGAGGTCGCCAATATTTTTCATTACAATTAGCATTTGTTTTAAATGTAAGTGCATTATATTGTTACTGTTTATATTAGTATTGGATAGATGGGAGAGAAACGTGGATTATGAAACACAAAACTATGTCCCATAAATAATATTTTGTAGGTCTAAACCACAACCTCAAGAATTAAACAGGTTGCGATCACCAATGCCACCACCACGAGTTGACGAATTAAAAAAAGAGACAGAAATATATGACTACATTAATGATTCAACATCATCTTACGAAGGAGCTGATACCCAAACGCCGCCTTATTTGGAGCTCTCTGAAGCACATCTAGGGTACGAAAAACTTTCAAATAATGACCCTTACAAGCAGAATACCGTCCGTGGCAAAAGACCTTCGGAGATCGTCAATGATGGCTACCTGAAACCATCAGTAGCTGTATCCTTAAAACAAGGATTTAAGGACCTAAACGTGTCACTCCCTGACAAAGACAATAGTGGATACTTAACAAGCTCCTCTCTGGATTTCAGAAGATATGGAAGTTCTTCCAACTTTGAGGAGACTGTGCGCTACCAGCCTTGGGATATACTGGAACAGCAAGCAAGAGGACAGCAAGGTCTTCATACAAGCACAGGGAAATACTGATGAAATAAAATATTTGATGCCTGCATGCTTTCTCGATATCGAAATTTACACTACTCGCTTAAAATCCTACTCACTCCCTCTAGCTTGAGAACAATGTTTCAAATCATTTAACGTGTCTATTTAAAACGCTAAATAATTAATTACAAATTTAGAGCTGAAGCCTGCAAAACTTTAAGGAAGAAACGCTTTAGCACATAAAGAGGAAATATACAGTAGCGTTCAGTCCTCTACAGAAGGTATGTCACCTCTAATAGGCCTAAATGTTATTAGCTTTTAGTAGGCCTAAATGTTATTAACCACTAATAGGCCTAAAGGTTATTAGCTTCTAGTAGTCCTAAATGTTATTAGCCTACATAAGGTCTAAATGTTAGTTGCCTCAAATTGGCCAAATTGTTATTAGCATTCATTACGCCTAAATGTTATTAGCATTCACTAGGCCTAAATATTATTAGCTTCCAATATGGATAAATGTTATTAGTCTCCAATAGGCTTAGATGTTATTAGCCTCCAATTGGCACAAAAGGTATTAGCCTCCAATAGACCTAAATATTATTAGCCTTCAATATTATCTGCATCCAATAGGCCTAAATGTTCTTAGTCTCCAACAGACCTAACTTGTTTTATCCTTCCTTCCGATTTGAAGCAGGAGCGATGATACTCCCATCGAAGCCCAACTGCAAGTTTTGCAAACCATCCTTTCCAAATGGTCTCAGAAATCGATCGCATCATTGAAAATGTTTAAAGAATAAAATCGTTGTATTAGAGTAACATAGCTTCATAGCTTACAAGAAATACATCTATATATGGCATCTAATTTGTTTAAGGCGGAACCTGCTTGTGATTCGTCTACCGGAAAGCTCATATTTTGTTCGAAACATGTATGTATGTCGAGCTTAAAAATTTAATATTTTCCTATATTGGAATAGTTTAGTCATTGTACGTTTCAACAGAGATGTTTGTTGTTTTGTTTGTTTGTTTGTTTTTTTGTTTACTTATCTTGTAGGCTTTTTGTGATTTTGCTTTTTCTTTTTTTAAACCATTAATTTGATAAGATAATACGGTAAGAACAGAGGATACTTGTACAAATGCACACTTTATTTTCAATTTGTCACCTGCAGAAGGCATCATATGTTTCTTCCGTACAATGTGCTCATTACTTTACACACTTCTGAGTGGCGAACGTGTCACTTGTAATACAATCTTGGGCGATTGATAAATCTAGTTAATGGAGTTCTCAGTGTATCGCACTGATTACTCGTACAGCTTTATTTGCACAACAAAACATAATCGCTTAATCTGAGCATTCTTATGCTCATTTTAGAATAATTAGATTCAGTCAGACGTATTTTGTCCAAAAAAGGGTCTAAATGCATTTCAGGATATGGGCAATATATTATTAGATCACCGAATCCCTTTTTACATCTTCTTGACACTACAAATGCGCTGAGAAATAATAGCTATTTATTGATGTTCGGAAAACTGCTTGATATAAGGTGCCGCTATGTATTGAAACTTATTGTGTAACAAATATTAAACGCAGATAGTCTGTTATGTAGGACGAAGATCTGTAATCAGTTTTGAGGTAAAACATGGTGTAAGACCAGATGGAGTGTTATCTCCTGTCCCATTTAACGTACATAATGTATATATGGATGTTCACAATTGCAATGTTTTCATTTATCCCAATATGAACAACAATATACGTAGATTATTGATTATCTCTTTATGGAGATATGTGTTTTGTTAGTTCCATTCTCTGCGTTTAATGGATATTGCTTTAAAAATGCCTTACATTTACTCGCAGCCACCAAATCAAAAATCGCATTTATACCAGGATTGAACATTATAAAGAAGCACCATTTCACTTCGGTCAGAATTTGTCCACAGGATTTAGGAACTCTGCTACTAGTCATGATGCATACCTCGAGTTGTCCTCGTAATTGTAACGACATGATCTTATGTGTTACTGGAAGAAAGAACAAAATAAATAAACATAGGTTTTCGGTGATGTTCGTAATCAAATGTACATACCATTGAATATCCTTCTTAGAAAAAGACGTTCTCATAAGGAAACAAGACGCACATGAGTAAAACACGTTTGACTATAGCAATTTATTTCACTTATTATTATGCATTTAAGTACTATGCAGTTGTAGAATATATGATGTAATACCTAAGAACAACAGTAGTAGTAGTGTTCATTTTATTGTTAATGTTGTTTTGATTAACATTGCCATGCTTGCTATTAATATAATTATTTGCACTGATTTAAATTCAACATAATTTATTTTGTAACATTCCTAACAATGAATATAAGATTGCAAGATTTATATTGATCTAGAATGCAAAACTATAGTTAATCTGCTTCATATTTTGGTGAAATAAAAATAATGTGCACAATGGATATGTAACTCTATCGAGAGCTGCAGCCATACAATAATGCTGGACAAAGAATGATATTTCCAACGCTGTCAAGAGCAGCAACCATAAATTAATAATGCTGGGCAAAGAAGGTGTAACAACATCTTAAGATATCCATGTGCACCTCAGATCATCAAAGATAGACTATATCAAGCTAATGTTCACTTTATAAGTCAGTGAATACTTTGTGTTTTGAAATACTACACATGTATGTCATATGAGTGTACGTTCCAATGTACATTGTGACGACAGAGAAAGATACAATGTTCATTAAAATAATCGTATATTATCTTTGCGTTTCTTTGTTCTGTATTTTCTTCTCTGCTATGATTAGTAATATTTCTATCATATTCTTGCTGTAGCTGCTATTGTCGTCGTTGTTACTGAAGTTGTAATTGTTGTTGCTTTAGCATGATGAAATATCGTATGTTGCAGCCTAGTCAATAAGCATTAACTGAAGCATCGCCAAACGTGATAATGTGCTTGATAGATGAAGTAAGTAAATTTATACAGTCGTTAACAAATAGCACAATAGGCTCTGGTTTCACCACCTTTCTTGACATTATACATCAAATTATCTTGCTTATGCTACTTCTTACAAACCTGGATTTTTCTGAGATCATATTGAAAAATGATGAAAACCTCTATAGTGTTTTAAAAATTATTTGCACAAGAATCCTTGAATTCTGAAAAACAACAAAATCGCTGAGGAATTTCGCAAGCGTGTTAAAATGCCAATGCTTCATTAGATAAGTAGGGCCCTTTTATGAACCATTCCTTAAAACGTGATTGTATTATAACCTTTAAGTGACACATATTTCCTTGAATTCTGATTCATAATCTTTCTCTCCAAAGTATGTATATGTCCCACTCATTGCACCCACTAAAAAAGCAACCAGATTTCGTTTGCAATGCCTAAGTTTCAGTGTTACATTAAAATTAATGGTGAGGAAATGGTGCAACACATAGATGCATTCTACGTAAAAATGTATTTGCTATTTGCTATCGTATCAACTAATTGTATATCGGGAGGAGAATTTAACAATATGAAAAGAAATTTATTTATATAAGCGTAATAGATGTGTGGGTGACTTATACTCTTCATTGCTTGCGTTCTTGTGCATCAAAAGAGAGGGAGGGGTGGGATAAAATTAAAAATAACAAATTAAAACTCACTAGATCACCTAAACGTTTATTTTGATCAGTAATATACATGTGAAATATATATAGCATGACATTATAAAACAGTTGATTTGACGGAAGGAAGCAATGTATCATTCTACATTGCATAAATCAACCCTATTAAGACTAAGTGTACATCCAATAAACATGTTTGCTATGCTGGTGTTACTTTTATTTGTTCCCATTTGTTTCTCTTGTATACCTTTGCCATGGAGTAAAGAAATTTAGAACAAGGTTCATCAGTATAATTTCCTATTCGAGAAGAGTAAACACAATTCTTCAGCAATAACAAATGAAAACTTGTATCGTATTTTGCATACATTTGTAAACCGAATATCATAGTATTAGCAGTGAAGTCTACATCATGTTTGCGTTAATGAAAAAGAGAATGTTAATAATCAACATTGACAATCATTAGACCAGTACTAATTTGGAATATTCTTAAAATCGTTCAATTGCTATATAACACAGACTGAAGTACAGGTATATATAGTACAATATGAATGGAATTTTAGAGTAAATACATTAGATAGGGAAATTTTTTTGATGCAATGTCTGAATAGAAGACCAAATATTTTGGTGCTGTATAAAGCATCGTCGTGCTGTAAACTGTAAAAACATTTTGCTAAAGCTATATTCAGACGTATTTGCACTAACGTACAATTGCTTTAGGTTTTGATAATTTTATATTATCTGTAAAACTTAATATGTTTTTTCTTATGCATGGCACCGAGTCCAAAATAAGAATCATCATAGCGCATATTGTTCCTTTGTACAAACGATCTGATATCTTACTTAAATAAATGTTACAAATATGGTTTTTAACATTAGAAACCCGACTGATTAGAAAGATAATGCACAGAAACCCAGAGATATTGAAACATTTTAAGAAGATCATCAATAGCAAAATTGTAAAGCTTGGTTTTGTACAAGTACAGCTGGTCTTATCGATCTCACATAGGAAACCAAACAACGCAGCGTGTAGAAGAGAATAGAGTGTATCATGTTTAGGACAAACACGTGTTCATAAATATACGTGTTAGTGATGTCAGATAGAGAATGTCATGTAATGTTTATCTGACAGCTTACATTCAAAATATTCAACGAATAAAAACAACCCAGAACGCTAACCTAAAGTACAATAAGTGTGGTAGGTACTATTACGTTAAAATAAAATATTGACAACGTGGGTGTCACCAGTCATAAATAAATATCATGCACAGAATTATTGATATCAAAGGTACTTGTGTACACCAGATAATGAAAGAGAAAGCAAAGTGATATGCAATAATGTAAACAAATTGATCACTCTAATGCCAGAAGAAGATTCTGCAGCAAAATTTACAAAGTCTGTCAATCTAATGCCGGAAGATGATTCGTCAGTAAACTTTACAAATTATATCACCACTAATAACAATCTATGTATATATTTTATTGTGAATGTAAATGTATCGTCGTCCTATATTCAGCGCGTAAAACAAACCTGACATACAACGGAATAACTGTGTTCAACGCAGACATAAACTCATATCATTAATTCACTGTGCAATTGATTCAGAAGTAATCGTATCATATTGAAGACAAAAATCAGTCGTCAAACCAACTTATCCGTTCTTGATCCTCTGCTCTTTTCTCTGCATATATTGTTGAATATTAGGTATTGATCCCTGTAATCTAGTCTTGCCGTAAAGTGTTTATGTAGCTCTGGATCCGTATGACCAATCCACGCGCATCTAAATTCATTTTTCATGTTATCATTTGTCTCTGTACTCGTGTAACACTTTCATTGAGCAGCAAGGAGGGTGAGCAGACCAAGTTTTCTGACAAAAATAAAGCTTCCTAGGAAGGGTGAGAAAATGAAAGTGTCAATAACGCTAAATCGGTAATGGTAAATAGACCAAAATTTCAGACCAAAATAAAGCTTCCTACGACGGTTGAAAAATACAAGCGTCACTGAGACTTCTGATCGGGTTATTTTTTGTGCGTCAAATATATCTACCTGGGTCGTCACTGTGTGTGTGGTAAAAAAAAGTCACGGTTAAGTGGTGTAAATGAATCATTATTATATCAATAATAACGTTAACCATGGAATCTCGTACAACTAAACTAGTTCGACAGCGACTAGAGACAATTAAAAAATATCTTCCAGTCCGTGATTCTGTCAAAGAAAAATTACAAGAGCTTCAACAAACACAAGAGGAATTCGCCGAAGAAACAAAGCAGATATTTAAGCTAGTTACAAAGGCTACCAAAGGTCTTCTTCCACGTTAGAGCAAACCGCTAAAGCAACTGGAAAAATAGCAAAAGAACTAAACAAACAAAACAGATTTTAAGAGAACTTCCAGGTGAAATAGCTGCTGCTCAACCACAACAACAAACACAAAAAATACTTGATAATATTGACCAGCTTCGTTCTGAAGTAGCCTATATAAAGGATCTATACTAGAGTCAAAACCAGTACCAGAATGAGAACTAGAACCAGAACAAGCAAGAGTCAGAACTGAAGTGAATGATAAATTTACCGAAGAGAATAGTGCCCTCATAAACAAATTGGCAGCGTGGAAGAATTATCTGCATTGGCCGTGCATAGTTTTGATTGAAGAGGAAAAGTTTTAAAACCCGAGTACGCTGATGATACTGTAGGTCGTGAAGCTTGGTATAAATGGATATTTCGCATACACTACGGAGTTGATCAGGCCCGAAGTAATGATATAAGATTTATTGCATTCGATAATGGAATAATTAAATATCTTGCACGGTTACAACAACCACAGCCAGTATTGCAACAGCCACAGCTGGTATTTCAACAACCAGACAAAAAATCCAGAAAAGGTCTTGCCACAGGCAGTGTAAAAACAAAAACAAACAAGCCCTTCCGTTGCCCGATAAGCTTTGTTCCAATAACGTCCTTGCCAATGTTGATAGATTAGAAATCCTTATTGGTGGAAGACGACCCGGTAATAATTCCCCAAAAACCATTAATGAATCAGCTGCTATTTGTCAGAGATTATTTACAGGCGGTATCATGGATATTAATGTTTATCGGTCCCTCATTGATGCAATTACTGATGATTATTACCGAGGTGATTGAGGGTATGCAATTAGGTCAGTGAGAAGAAAATAAGATGATCATACTTAATGCTCAACGTGGACCTATCATTGTCACGGTGATAAATTCGGGATTACTTACGTATAAAGTGATCTACGGGGATGGCTTCGGTGATGTTGTTCAGGGTCTATTCAGAAGGATACCCCCAAAAGTAATACCGATTGCAAAGCAACTGGGAATGAAAGCTATTGACGTTGTTCGTGATAAAGGTATTGTTGCTGTTGGTTATGTCGCTAGTAAAGCATTCTCAGCAATAAAAGATAGACAAGCACGATTAATACGCAGATCGCCAGCGGTCCGACCTCAGCCAGTAAAACTGGCAAGCACCGAAGTTATGTCTGCAAATGGTAGTAAAAAAATAAATCAAGCTGCGAATCAAAAACTAGCAGAGTTGGCTGGTGTACCCCTGTCAGAAAAAGAAAAAAGTTAACTGCAAGTCGAATAGCAGGAAGTGGTCTTCGTGTTAGACGATAGCAAGTATAATAAAGATATTTAAACGTGTATCTGATCCAGCGTTTGACATGGATGCGCCAGTTCTCAAATATGAATCTGTGGGCGATTATCAATATTATTCTTATGACGCACGTGTACCTAATGCACGAGGAAGAATCGAGTTGCAAGTTCAGGATACAAGTAGATATTTACAGCCCGCCGAGGCATTCACTGAGACCGAAAGTAGACTTTTGAAAGCAGATGATACAGCGTAGGGACATTTAGATCGACCTGGTTTGTTAACAATGGTGTGATGGCGTTATTTAACAGCGCCACATACATGATTGACAAAACAAAATATTGAATCGTGTCTCGAAAATGTTGATGATGCCACCACGATACTTGGGCTTGCAAGATACAGTGATGATTACATGAGATCAGCTATTCCATCAATGACGTTTGCAAAGGATACAACTGATCATCCAGAAAGCAGAAACGTAACACTAAATTCTGCTCGAACTGAAGTCGCATCGATGAATGACGATTTCAGTTTAGGATTTTCAGCACGTCGATCAATGTTAAATGGAGAAGAAAATTTTTCATGTGTGATTCCTCTATCACACACATTTGGATTCTGCAGACATGTTAGAAATATATTTGGCGCTAAACACACATTAGAACTTGTAAGAAAAGCCACCGACAATGATGCAATCTGGCGACCCAACACAGTTGATACAGGTAAAGTAATAATAACAAAATTTTTGTTGTGGATTCTAACAATGACTCCATCGCTGAATGAAGACCAACGGTTCCTCTCTTTCATGGACTCAGGTGGTAAATCAACATTGTCATGGTTGACGATGACCGCAGATAGTGTTCAAAGTAATGTTGCTAGGTTATTCACATGGCAGCAGGGGGTGTCAACACCACGACATATATTCATCGCATTTCAGGAAAATGCCAGAGTAGATTCGCAGGAACGAAATCCAGTGGTGTTTGACACGCTTGGGGTTAATGAAATTTCTTTGAGGATAAATGGGCATCAAGAACAGTCTGAAGAAGTGTTGCTGAATTTTGAGAATAATTATGTTGCACGTGCATATCATCGGTTGATGACATTTATGGGGAGTGATCAGAATGTTGATTCTAGTTTACAGATATCTCAGCGGGATTTCACAAAATTATATCCGATCTATTATTTCTCACAGGAACACTTGGAT
The DNA here is from genome assembly GCA_016617855.1 of Megalonaias nervosa. Classification (NCBI taxonomy): domain Eukaryota; kingdom Metazoa; phylum Mollusca; class Bivalvia; order Unionida; family Unionidae; genus Megalonaias; species Megalonaias nervosa. The sequence continues at coordinate 45,007 of JAECUM010024089.1, forward strand.
TTGTTCAGACAATCAGTCGTTGATATCCACTTCCGAGCTCGTGTAGCTCGACTGCCCACTGGTGGTTATAGAGCAATCGCTGTTATACTCTCAGATAAAACAATGCCACCTGAAGGTGTTGGTGGACGAATGAGAGGTTTTGATACCCCAGTAGAAAACATGTAATTAAATCGCTCATGATATTATAATGTCATATCAACATCTTAGTGTCAGTCTGACTCCTGGTCAGATTAAAAAGCTACAATCAGTATCAAAAAGGAACTGTGGAATAAAATTATTACCGAAATCAGAACTGATTGAAGGTGGTCCAAATAAACTATCACTGACAGAACGTCAACTCAGACACTTCAATGAAGCCAAACGATCAAAGACCGGCGTTAGATTTAATCTTTCTCCGGGTGCCATTAAAGACATTGTTAACACGGGTGGTATATTTCCACTTCTTGCAGCTATACCAGTGTAGATAGCTGCTGCAGCCCCTTCTGTTGCAAAAGCTGCTGCACTTGGTGCTGTTGGAACTGCCGCTGAAATGGCACTAAAGAAAGCAACAGGACAAGGAATAAAAACTTCCAAACAAAATCAACAAGGAAAGGTCTAAGACTGCCAGGAAGTCCTCATTCGTGGTACGGTCGAGGTCTAAGACTTCCCGGAACACATCGCTGATGCTTCCTATGTCCAATTTTGACTTACTTGATGTTGGTAAAAAGTTAAACATCAAAATTTTCAGGGGTGTTTTAATGTGTGATCTATTACAAAAACAACCAAATATCCAGGAAATTAGTATCATTAATCTCGATGGAAGTTTTGGTCCAGATACTCATTGGATTTCATACGCGATTGATCCACGTGGAGTTGTTGATTTCGATTCGTATGGACTGGCACCACCAAAATAAATTTTAAAATATGTGAACAGGATGCAAAGCATTCCAATCTGGTATTCAACATTACCAATACAGACAATAACCGATCCGCCAATATGTGGACGTGAAGTGATCGCTCTACCCGACGCTGTGTCAAGGTCGCTGACACCACCTCATAAAGTCGTGCACGAGCATACCACCAGACGGTATAGCCGTCCACCGTCGTTTTAAACAGGTCTTAGTGAATATACAATGGTAGATATTTACGGAAGATCTGCTCGGAGTTTTGCTCAGTGCAAACCCCGAGGTGACTTATGCAAATATGTAACCCTTGACGAGGTCAAGAATAAGCTCACTAATATATTGAGTCTCGCAAATGTGGACCAAAATGTAGTCGTTGTTTTTCAGGATAAACAATGACGATTAAAAACGAGCAATATTACGTTGACAGATATTATTCTGCGAGTTCCAGATGCGACCGAAGATAACTTAGGGGTGTTTGTTAAAAACAGTAAAATTAAAAATTCAGATGAATCAGTCTTAACACTCTTGGAAGAATTTGCTAGACATATCAGAAGAATTGGAGATATTATGTATGGCGACCTCAACATGAGCGAAAACACAGTCATCAATGTGAGAGAATCAAAATCAGATGATGATGTGGCAACAAAAAGATACGTAAACAGCAACAACGCCACTATCAGAACTGAGACCGATGAACGTTTACTATCTGCCGGTGATTCAATGACTGGTTCTCTCAATATGGCTAATAATAAAATTACTGGTCTAAGAGAACCAGAATCAAATGATGACGCCGGAAAGAGGACATGCGTGGACAATAGTTACATCCCGATGATGACCTCGTTAATGACAATCAATAAAATGGAATGACCACATTTAGATCTGAATTTACTACTCATGTAGTCGCTTTTGCAAATTTTTGTAGAAACACAAATAGAGCCATTAATGACTTTTTTGGAAGTCCAGCAGTCATCGACATTAAACTCTCTGAAGATTACCGATGATGTAGTAAATACAGTAGAGTCTGGATCAACATTATGGACACCACTCAATAAATCCATTAAGCATACCGCTGAGGTTACCGGCATATACAGGTTCTCAGTAATCGGCACTATGACGTTTATAATATCTTCCAATCCCAACAACATCTGGAACTGTGTTAGTGATATTGGGTCAAAACGACGAAGGGATGTTTGTGGTGGAACCCGAAGTAAGCGATCCGTGTTTTACTATTGGTGTCTTGAATTAGTCGCTAAACTACCACCTACTTAAAATTTAGTAATTTATATAATGAACTCCCCAATCGATGTTCGACAATTCAGATACGAACAAGTGTGTTCGTGGCATACCCAACTGAAAAATATCATCGACGAGTATAGAGATAAACAAAAAAAAATGCCGCAGGCGTGTCGTTGTTACTGATATATTTGTGTACTCTGCATTGGTGGTCATCGCTGGAACAGTAACAGTTATCGACGCATTATCAGCCACGTATGTGATAGCACCAGTAATAGGAATTGGTGTTTGCAACAGAAACATATCCACGTGCGCGGTTGATAAATTACACGAGTATACAATAAAGTTGCATACGGCGACGCTAGCATACTCCAAATTATCTTCGATTATATCATCAGGTCTCAGCGATGGAATAATATCAGGTCAGGAATTCACAGAAATGATTAAGATTTACCACGAGGCTCTGACTGTGTCAAGAGACAAGGTAGAATCTACGAAAAACGATATTAGACCTCCGATGATTTAAATAATAATGTCATCACATTTACTACAACTGATCGTCGCTAATACGACGCCGTCAAAAACCACGATGATATCAGCAAGCTCAACCAATCCTGAGTTCAACGTTAGCTTTCCAACTGCGATTCCAGCGAAGGAAATAACACTAGCCCAATTACGAGTATATCACAGTTGACCAAATATTAGATCAATGAACTCTATTACAGGACTCAAATGTTCTCTCAAGTAAAGTTTTGTGAAACCATAGTTTCACTTTTGACTTGAATTGCGGAGTTCCAAATTCACGCATAACAAGCTGGAAAATTCCAGATAGAAAATTTGACCTTTGACCTGATTAGACAGATTTAGGAAGGCCAAATTGAGTAAAAAAAAACTTTATCAAAGCTTTTACTATAATATTCCTCAAAGGAATTGCCTCTGGGAATTTTGTTGACGCACACATTATGGTCAACAAATATGGGTTGCCTGACTTGGTCTTAGGTAAGGGACCAACACAATCTACCATAATTCTGCTAAATGGTTCGTCAAATGCAGGAATTGGTTGCAGATGAGCCTTAGGTATCTTCTGATTGGGTTTTCCTACCATTTGACAAGTATGACAAGATCTACAAAATTTACAAACATCACTTTTGATTTCTGGACAATAAAAGTGGGTCAAGATCTTCTTATCAGTTTCATTTATCCCTAAATGACCAGCCAGAGGAGTTTCATGGGCCAAACTAAGTATTTCCTGTCTGTAAGATTTTGGAACTACAATCTGATAGTTCACTGACCACTCGTCATTAGCAGGTACCTCGGGAGATCTCCATTGTTTCATAAGAATTCCATTTTTAGTGAAATAACAGACAGGTACTTCAGTGGCTTCAGTTTCACTAATGGCCCTCTGAAACAAACAGGAGATCTCAGGATCTTTTTCCCGTTCGACGACAAGTGATTGTCGTTTATCACCCTGATTAGATAAAAAAGAATGAGTATTCAAAAGAGGATCACTGTGATCAATAACTTTTGATTGATCCAAATTAGAAGTGAAAGTGACCTCATCAAAAGCCTGACCAATACATGTGTCAGCTAAAGAAATATTTTCCTTATCAAAATCATTCTCAAGAGCTTTCTTTGACATAGCTCTGGTAACTGCACAAGCTGGGTATAGCTCATGGTATTCTTTTTCAATAGGATCAAGTTTCTGATCCAAAGAAGGCTTGTCAGTTACAAGTGTATTAACCACAACCTTGTATCCAGCTAGGTCGTTGCCTAGCAAGAAAAGAATGCCCTCAACGGGTAGGTTATACACTATACCGACTGTCACAGGTCCTGAAACTAATTCTGATGACAAATGTACAGAATGGAGAGGAACATTAACAAAGCCGCACTCTACTCCCTGAATGAGAACACTCTCATTAGAACAAGACTTCTCAGAAGAAGGCAAAATACCTGACACTAAAAGACTCTGCGAAGCTCCTGTATCCCTTAAAATTTAATAGATATGGGATTGGCCGAATCATCCAAGAGTGATATAAAACCCTTCGACATGAATGGTTCATAATTCTCCATAATAAAATTAGACTGGGGTTTATTAGACCCAACAAATGTATTGCTTTCAATACATGACCGTGACCTTGACCTCTTAGAAATAAGAGCATTTGGGATAGGTCTATCTTGATTCTGATGCCTATATTTCAATTTAAAGCAATCAGAAATGACGTGTCCTTTTTTCTTGCAATAGGTACACGTAGGCAGAGACAAGGATTTTGAATCAAGTTTATCAGAAGCTTGATTTTTAGAAGTTGTGCCAGACTGAATTTTAGGAGGAGTCGTATTAGGCTGAAATACCTTTCTACCAGTAGACTGCTGAGTGAATGATTTGCCTACAACAGGAACTTTATGAGTTAGAGAACACTCATAGGCAGCAAGAGCAGCATTTTCCAAGGTTTCGATCTTATGCTCTTCAAGATGAGTCTTAACGTCATTAGGAACACAGTTTTTGAACTCTTCAAGTAACACAACTTGTTCAAGACTTTCATAATCATGTTCAAATTTCTTGGCTAAGCACCATCTCTTAAATAACTGTTCTTTTTCTCTAGCAAATTCAACATAAGTCTGTCCAGCTTCTTTCTATAGTTTCTGAATTTTTGCTGATAAGCCTCGGGGACTAACGCATAACCCCTTAAGATGCACTTCTTAACCAAATCATAATCAGAACTCTATTGCACTGACATTGAATGGTAAATATCACTTGCTTTACCAACTAGTACACATTGTAGTAGCTGAGTCCAATACTCCCTTGGCCATTTCAAATTTTCCGCAACTTTTTCAAAACGAGGAAAATATTTGTCTACTTCTTTTTCTCTAAAAGGGGGAACTACCCTAATATTTTTTGTAATGTCAAAACTTGAATCTGTATGTGAAGTGGAATCGTGCTTGCCACTTGCCAGCTCAAATTCTTTCATTGTAAGTTGAAATTCCCTTTCATCCTTCTCTCTTTGTAATTGCATCTGTCTCTCTCTCTCTCCTCTTTGTCAAATTGTAATTGTTTATTTTTCTCCCTCTCCTGTCTCTCTTTCTCCTCTTTTTCAAATAGTAATTGTTTATCTTTCTCCCTCTCCTGCCTCTCTCTCTCTCTCTCTCTCCTCTTTTTCAAATTGTAATTGTTTATCTTTCTCCCTCTCCTGTCTCTCTCTCTCTCCTTTTCCTTTTCTTCAAATTGCAATTGCAATTGCTTCTCTTCAAATTACAACTGCATTTGTTCTTTCTCTTTCTGAAGCTCGAGCTTCCTTAACTCTACTTCCATTTTGTATTTCATTTTTAATTCCATTACTTTAATGTCAGTGTCTGTCATAGACTTACTGACTGATGCCAAAACACTTTTATCAAAAATATTTTTCCCCACCAAATATTGGATCAACATATTTTTAATTTCTTGTTTCTTTAGGGAAGATTTTGCTTCAGAAAGATCGTACTTTCTAGCAAGTTCAAGCAACTCATCTTTTTTCAGACTATCCAACTGCTCCAGAGTTAGATTAGAAAGAAAAGTTTCCACTTTTGATGACATTGTGAATAAACTCCTGTTGTTTTCGCTTAAGATTTCAAATAAAAATGTAAAATAGTACTTGGGATTTAAAGACTAGGGGAATTTAAATTTCAAAACACAATTTTCTGAAATATTTAACCAAAATTCATATATCCCGAGGACGAGCGACCCAATTTTCTCCTGTTACGTTTAGGTTCGTACAAATGTAACAGAAGAAAAGGGTGAAGTCAACAAGCTTTGTATATTTTAACAAAATAATTTATTTCCCTAGAAAACAATGTAAAAATTGGTAAATAGGACTTACGGTTTGTGAATATAATCCAAAATTTAATCCTAAGAATGAAAAATGCAAGTTCTATCACTAAATAGTTCTATTAGAATCCAGGTTCGAATCTCGACGACATACAAATATAGAAGACGATGACGTCAGATGTGGTCCATGTACGAATATCAACAATTCCTCAATTGAATCACAGTTTTTGTTTCCGAATAATTCCAGAATAAATTTCAATGAATATCTTTCAGAATGTTTTATAAGAAAGTCAACTTGTTGAGTTTCCAGGAAAATAAATTATTAAATCCAAAAAACAGATGAAAAACAAACAATCTGGCAACAATTTAAAACAAAAACAGCTTGTTCCTTCAAGATGTTAAAACGACTCTGACAGAAAAATATTAAGAATGCGTATTTAAACCCCCAAAACATCATTTAAAGTCTCGCGAGATGGGTCATTTGTTCTCTTACTACAAGAGATCTATCACGTACAGCAGTGTAGCCCCACTTAAGAACCAATAATAAAAAACGTTATTTACACATGGTTATCACGCAAGCAAAGTATGGCCTTAATACTGACCAATCATTTTAACTTCCTCTTTACGAACTTCCCAACCCAAGACGAACTAGGTTAACTAAAAATAATTCTCATGTAACACGTTTTACGTCTCAAATAAACAACATTTACTTAAAGAAAATATCGAATTACTGAAAAAGATTTTCGAATCCTTTCAATAATCATTGCAATAAAATGTAATGAAACAAAAAATAAAATCAAAAAGAATTTTAAAACTAACACACAAGTAATTTAATTACATATACGTAACAACATAATCCAAAATTTAATCGTAAGAATGAAAAATACAAGTCCTATTACTAAACAGTTCTAATAGAATCCTGGTTTGAATCTCGATGAAAGTCCAATATGGAGGCGATGACGTCAGATGATGTCTCTCCTGATGTAACAGATCCTCAATTGAATCACAGTTTATGTTTCCGTATAGAATTCCAGAATAAATTTCCACTGAATATCTTTCTCACAGAATTTTTTATAAAAAAAGTACACTTGTTCAGTTTTCTAGAGAATAAGTTATTAAATCCAAAAAACAGATGAAAAACAAACAATCTGGCAACAACAATTAGAAACACCTTGTTCCTTCAAGATGTTGAAAACGACTCTGACTCGATCTATTAGAAAATGACTGTTTTAAGCCTCGATTTTAGATCACATAGTACTCCACGTGATAGCTTTACGTGATTAGAAATTTGAACACCGCAATAAAATATTTGCCAACTTGCACGTAGCCTAGAATAGCCCTACCTAAGAACCAGACTCTCACTCTAAAATAAATTTAAAAATAAAACATTGTTTATTCAGACTAACAGGCTGAAAAGACCTTGAAAACAGCCAATCGTATTCGCGCAGTGTTTACAAACTCTATGAGCTAAAATAGTGCTAATGTAACGTTAAGATCCAATTTGGCCAAGCCAATGTTCCGAAAAAAGACTTAAATCCAATGAAAATTATCATTACAATAAAATGTAATGAAACAAAATTAAAATAAAATAAAATAAAGAATTCAAAACTAACACACAAGTAATTTAATTACATATTCGTAACATCAGTCAGAGAGTATCATAAGAGGACTGAGATTTTACAATATGCTTTTTGCTCTCAAGTGGAATTGTTCTCTTTCTCCGAAATTTGTACGTCACTGTTAGTGACATATGTAACATTACGTTACACGTATATCTGATGACCCCTGGCGTGCTGCAGTGCAGCTGCAGATCAGTAAACTGAACGTTGTTTAGTCTATCGATCAACATTAGATTTTTTGACAGGTTGAAAGAAACAAAATAAGTTATAATAAAATATTCAGAAGTTTTCGAATACCACTCGTATCTTGGACACTTAAAAATCGCTCATAGTAGTTGGTGTTTCGTTTACATTTATTCTCTTCGTATTCTGTTTTCACAAGACTACTACAATCTATAGGCAGATCAATCTGTATTTCTGTTTTGGTCGTACGCACATGCAGAGCAACACATCGTGACGTTACACATGATGTCATGTCGTCTTGCATGACTAAAGTGTCAAGTCTGAATAACAGCTCATTGGACAAAACTGTTGTTTTTTTTTCTGACTATGATCATTAATTTTTTGTGGCACAAACAGTTGCCATTTTACTGTTCTTCGTTATTTCAAATTAAATATATGAAACTCAATGAATAATTCAGTTTGCTTTTCAGGCAATTAAAAACTTTAGCATGATCATTCAACTTATTTCATACCTTTTATTTGTCAAAAGACATTCACGTTGAATCGTGTTTCTGCATTACTTAAGAAACTTTATATAGTAAAACAATAATATTTGTATATCTTTATGAAAGAAATGATGGCGGTCATATATATGAAGGTGCGGAACTTCCACAATCTCAGTGTGTAATTTTATGGTGACGCCATGGACATTTCCTGTAAAAATGTCAAAAGAAAGATATCAGATGAAATTTACTCTGACTCTCATTCATGGCGCTGGCACAATGATACATGTACAGAACATATATTTAAAACCATTTTTACAATCGTGTTTTCACAGAACTGGACTAATTCAGTTCTATATTAACATTAGGTATAATATCATAAAGTGAAAATGTAGGACCAACGTAGACTCAAACTGTTTCCTCTCGTATACAGATTTTAACAAAATATATAAAATGTATAATTATTAGCCTGAATCTGAGAGAGAATCGGAACTATAGTTTTCAACAGCGAGAGAGAGGAAGGGGAAGACTCGAAATAAAAGCTCGTTTCCTTTATGCCTCTATGTATGTAAGCAGACAAAAACATGTCACATTCGTATTTGAATACTCCACTTGAAAGTAGGGGTTAAGGGTCAGCATACAAAACACCCTATACAAATCTTTCTTTTCAGACAAAAGAAAGCATATCGATATATGATTCTATCTGTATGCCTATGTATACCGCCATGTCGGCCAATTCTGCGAGTCGGGTAATTCTGCGCAACCATACGACATTCCTGTAAAAATTGAATCACGTGTAGTTTTTGGTCGAAAATCCAAATTGTGTCAAGAAAGAACGATTGTCCTTTAATTAAGGAAAGTTATATTCATAAAGTGTACAAAAATACCCCCCATTTCTACCCTAAATGCATATGAAAATGTGATTTCTAAATGTCAACATGAAGATCCACTACATGACCATCTTGAACTTGTAACCTAGAAAATCCTATTTACTATGTATCTTTTAGAATAATACAAATAAATACATTATATAAAAGATGTAAAGGTATACCTTGAAACAATAATGTATTTTAATCTAAGTTTCCAATTTTGCAAGAAGTTGTCCCACACGTACAAAATCGTCTGCTATCAAAAATGTCAACTTCCCGCTAGAACGTGATTCTCAAGAAATTCCCTGGCGTATAGTCTGTTTCCAAATTGTTTAGTAATTTTTTCACCATAAACGAGACGTTGTAAACACAAAACATCCTATTCACTGTTGTCATTCTTCAACATAATAGCTTATTTTTTAAAAATAAAATCTTGAACTTTACTTGAAGTTTTTGCAAGATCGGTTTAGTTTGCTTAATATCTCTTACCATTTATTGGCATTATTACGTTCAATTTTATAAAACCAGCTATAAACCTGACCTAATTACTCGACTGAATTGCTGATAGAAACAGTCCAAAGTAATGTATTTCATTTCCTGATCACGATGGATAAACACTACATCTATTCAAAGCTATGCACGGAATAGGCCCACATATCACGAGTCATGAAAACACTGGGGTGGTATCCCGTGTGTCCCAAATTAATATCATTTTGAACAGAATATTCTAGTGACAACTGCCTCTTTTCAAACGGTAAGCATTGCAGTATTTTATTTTCGTCAATCGGTCGAATTTGGTATGCGTTCTGCTTCAATATTGGTGACAGCAACCTTCCAAGTGCAGAAATGCCCGATAGCAGTGTATGTGTCTGTCTGTCAGTGTATATGCTTTACTGCTGAGGTTTTGAGCAGTTTTGACGTCTGAGCATGTTAGGAAAAAGGGTTAACAAGAAATAAACGAGAAAGTAGAGCGAATGCAGATTTTAAAATTGTTTAACCTTAATGCTAGGGGTTCAAGAGAGTTCAACTTGTTATGTTGACATGGAGAAAGAAGTATACAGTTTTGGTTCAATGTTGTAAGGATTCCCTATTTAAGGTATGAAACATTCCAGGTCACATGTTTTAAAAAAAATCATGAAGCGACTAAAAACTTGACGATAAGAAAAAGGAGTACTTAGAAGTAGGGAACTGTGTAAAACTCGTGAAAGAGTCGTGTCTTGAATGTCTATTATTTAATAGTACTTACTGATACATTGGTATTGCCACAAGACTAGATACGATTTTGCAAATAAAGCTAGACGTAGCTTGACAGTGTCTATTCGAGTCTGGCAACTAAGACTACCATCATCTTAGACATAGTTGAATGCAATCGGAACACATCGGTACCTTCCACCAACGTTCGGAAAATCACTTATAAAATATTCCAGTTGTTACCACTGCGTACGGATGTCCTTTCTTTACCAAGAGGCGTAGCGAGGTTCGAACCCCGGCCGAGTCATATCAAAAACTTATAAAAATGGTACTCACAGCTGCCTCGCTAGGCGCTCAGCATTAAGAAGTTAGTGTAAGGACTGATCGGCCTGGTGTCAGGATAATGAGACAGGGTGAGACATGATGCTACATGTCTACGGCATGATGACCCAATGCTAGACATCACTATAAACTGCCACACTGCAGACATCATAGCGATATGACTGAAAAATTGTCGAAGCTACGTTAAAAATCCAAATCACACACACACACACACACACACAGACGTCGCGCGTGCGTCACTTACGATCATACCGTTTATTACGGCGACTTACAGTTTGAGATGACTCTTTCTTAGCCAAAGCATTCCAATATTTTCTGTATTAAGTATGTACCGACTGAAGAACTTTTACAGCATTTACTGGAAAAGATCCACAGACGTACTATAATACTTTTGGCATATCTTTAGCGAGTGAGTGAGTTTTGGGGCCATTGTTTGGCTATGCCCCCCCCCCCCCCTTATATGCTTTGTTTGAATTAAACTCAACGGGCTTACACGATATAAAAATTCTGTATACAAGAACCTCAAAATGTGCTTGGCAAAATCACTCATGGTAAGATAATCCGTGCTATTCAGTATTTATGACCAATATTCTGACAGAGTTGCGTCCCTTAATGCTATACGTTGCACAGTATATTCTTTGCTGAATAGCCTCTTAACATTTTCTTTACAGCATCTGTTACAATCCTGCCCTATTCTTTGTTTTCATTTCATGTCTGAGAATAAGCCACTGCTGTCTCTCTTAGTTTTTGCAGCGTATTTGAAACCTTAAATTGTATACTTTTACGAAATAAATTTTCACGCATTATTGATCCGTTCGAACAAACGAGTTTAGTGCCTGAACTGAGATATAGTACATCACATAGATGGATGGATGGATGGATTCATGTATAGATTCGGCTAACTTACAAACAAATCAGTAAACAAAGGCTTTATTTCATGGTTACAATTAATTTTGGCCCTTGTATGTCATACTGTAGGTTCAGTTCAAACACTTAACACTTTTCTTCATTTTCGACCGATAACATAGTATCCCTTTTCAGACTGTTAAAATATGATGCTCAGCTATTTTTCCAATCTTGTAATTTTTGAACTCTTATATTGTACAGGGGTATCTCACATAAAAAAGAAATATCGGATATGGTTAATATAAGTAAGTTTTAAAACGTTAAAGCAATGCAGGACTTCAGAGAAGTTGTTCGCATATGTTTTTCACATTCCTTTATACACCACAACCAAACACCGTAAATCGTTAAAATAGCTTAGTTTAATGATTGTTCGGAATAAATTAACCAGAATATGTAACTAACTTGCGCTCTGATTGAAAATTATATATTTGTCATGACTGATTTTTTTTTATTAAGTTTTGTTAATATTTTACTAGTTTTAATAACACTAAGAAAACATGAAGGCAATATATCAAGAAAATGAGAGAGAAAGCAAAGTGGATTGTATTACATAGTATGTAAAATCTGAAGAGAAATGAGTCTTTTTCAAGATATTTTGATACAATGAGAGTCACGCGCAACATAAATGTTATAAGAATTTTGCTATATGTTTTTCATCTCAGTTACGTCTGAAGGTTACATTAATAATTCTTTCCTATTTGAAGCCTCATTTTCTGTCATTTCAATTCTGTTATAACAACGAATGAGTTTCTTAACAGCCAAGGTAATTTTGGTAAACAGCATCTTCATACATACATCCTTAAAGCGTAATAGAGCTGAGATTAAATTAAAAATTCAATATTAATGAGTGGTCAGTACTACCAATATGACTCACACACATTACCTAATAATGAAATTTTTGCCACTTTCCATGCCATCTTTTTCTTCTTTATTCATTTTAACACTTTACAGATTTTGTTAATATGTCATATATTCCAATCGTTTCATTTTTTCAACCAATGCATCTTTGGAGAAAGTCTATATCACATTCAAACTATATTTAATTTATTCTCATATGCCTGCATGTCTGCAGAATAAAAATTGTCGTCCGTGTGAGTGACATACACGCTTTTGTGCTGAATTCTTTAGCATGCTTCTGTAATGTATATTTAGATTGTTGCGTGAAGAATTATTTCCATTCAATCCATTTGATACTATGTTGTATCATGTTCTTTTTCCTGCCATAGATGATTGATAATAGATAATATTATATATTACAGGACTTTAACGATCATAGTAAAAATATTCCAGACACTTTTCTTTATCCGTTGTTTATTTTAATTTAAAATTATTGGTAAAACGAAAATTCTTTTATTGTGATAAACTGGAAGTTTTTAGAAAATTTATTTACTTTTGTAACTTTTAAGGTGCAGAAGCGACATCGATATTTGTAAGTAATACCTATCTATTTTCAAGTTTCGTTGCATTACAAATATTATCTAATACAGCTAGTTTGAAAACTAAACAGACAAGAAAATAATAAACATTAATGTCAATATAACCTGTCAAAAATTAAATTATTTTCGTATTTTAAAAAGAGAGACTTTGAAGAATACCTTATGGCTGCAATCGGTAAGTCTTCATTATCCATGTTGCCAATACAAAGCCATAACAACTGTACACTAAAACAAAACAAAACAATGTATTAATTTCAAATATTTTATAAATAATTTTCCAGAGTCTTGTTCAGCTGCCTTAATAGTACAGCTTGACGGTCTTATAGTGGTATATTATCTTGTTGGTCTGGCATTATGCCTTAATGGTACAGCTTGACGGTCTTATAGCGGTATATTATCTTGTTGGTATGGCATTATGCCTTAATGGTACAGCTTGACGGTCTTATAGCGGTATATTGTCTTGTTGGTCGGGCATTATGCCTTAATGGTACAGCTTAACGGTCTTATAGCGGTATATTATCTTGTTGGTCTGGCATTATGCCTTAATGGTACAACTTGACGGTCTTATAGCGGTATATTATCTTGTTGGTCGGGCATTATGCCTTAATGGTACAGCTTGACGGTCTTATAACGGTATATTATCTTGTTGGTCGGGCATTATGCCTTAATGGTACAGCTTGACGGTCTTATAGCGGTATATTATCTTGTTGGTCTGGCATTATGCCTTAATGGTACAGCTTGACGGTCTTATAGTGGTATATTATCTTGTTGGTCTGGCATTATGCCTTAATGGTACAGCTTGACGGTCTTATAGTGGTATATTATCTTGTTGGTATGGCATTATGCCTTAATGGTACAGCTTGACGGTCTTATAGCGGTATATTATCTTGTTGGTCTGGCATTATGCCTTAATGGTACAGCTTAACGGTCTTATAGCGGTATATTATCTTGTTGGTATGGCATTATGCCTTAATGGTACAGCTTAACGGTCTTATTGCGGTATATTATCTTGTTGGTCGGGCATTATGCCTTAATGGTACAGCTTGACGGTCTTATAGTGGTATATTATCTTGTTGGTATGGCATTATGCCTTAATGGTACAGCTTGACGTTCTTATAGTGGTATATTATCTTGTTGGTATGGCATTATGCCTTAATGGTACAGCTTGACGGTCTTATAGCGGTATATTATCTTGTTGGTCGGGCATTATGCCTTAATGGTACAGCCTGACGGTCTTATAGTGGTATATTATCTTGTTGGTCTGGCATTATGCCTTAATGGTACAGCTTGACGGTCTTATAGTGGTTTATTATGTTGTTGGTCTGGCATTATCACTTAATATTATCTGTCAAATATTTATCTCATGTATTTATTCCATTTAAATGAATCAACGTTTTACACGGGCATGGTATATTTCCAACAGTTTTGTTTTCTTTGTCATTTTAATTTCTGACCTTTATTTGAAATTTATCAAAAACCCATATGCATATGTTCTCTCTCTCTCTCTCTCTCTCTCTCTCTCTCTCTCTCTCTCGTTAGTTTCACAGTCACCATGTACAGTCACCGACAAGGAGTCAGTGCATCTGGCCGTCCCCAGAGAAATGATTTGTCACTTTCTTCCGGAGAATTCGGTGGGGATATCGATAATATTATTTTCGTACGTTAAAGGAGCCAGGTTGTTGCTTCTATCGACTCAGATACGCTCTCGGATGTAACCTCACCTGTAACAATAGGTTCGATGCTAGAAGCTCCGACCTCTTTCAAGCTTTAAACATAGTGTAACTACCTTTCAAATGACTATAGCGCACTGGTAGTTTCACATGACTAGGAATACCAAAATAAGAGTTTTATGTTAGAAGCTTGCCAGTTAACAGTTTCTTTTCATAACATTATTTAACCTGTTTATATCTGTGTAATAGTTAATTGGCTAATACAGTCTTAGTACAAGCGCAGCTGATTGATCGAGTTGTCTTGTGAATGTTAACATTGTGTGACACCGCAAAAAATATGGTACACTGTACCACTGGTTAGATCCTCTGTAAAATGGAAATTAAATTGCGATGATTCAATTTTTATTTTTATTGCCAAATAGCTGCTATTGCACTTAAAAGTCGTTTACTTATTTCAAGAGATGGGATTTTTTTAAAGAAAAGATTGTTGGAGACCTATATATCAGGATAAATCCAACTGATTCATTCGATGTCCTCTGCTTCTTTTGCAACGCTCAAAGCTATTCCGATTTCACCAGCATAAAAACGTTTTGTTGAAAACATTTTCAAAGCATATCTTCTGAAAAATCATACTTGCTAGGAAATAAGATTGTCTTAAGTTTCATGGCCGCTCGAGCTGTACTCTCCAACATGAAATTTGCAATGCACAGAAGAAGCGAGTGCATAATTTTTAGTCATATGTGTAGACCGCACAAACTGCCCCATTGCGTCTACTATAAGACTCTTCGTCATGCAGAGGAGCTCTGCAGCCTGCACGCGTGGCTTAGCAGTTCGTTTATGAGTTCAACAGCACATGGACTAATAATTGGTCGGAATAGAGTTAGAAATTGCGAATTAACTTGGATTGTTGGACAGCTTTGACTCAATACTAGGTTTTTAAACTGTACAAGTAGAATGAGAAAAGGTATCAGTATTTGATGAAAAAAAAAAAAAAACAGAAATAAGCAACTTATATATAAATGTGAATCTTTAAATAGTGTTTCTCCTTTCCTTTTGTTCCCATCTTCTCACATACTGTAATGGTTTTCATGCTCTATTCATCAAATGTCAAAGGCCCAAGACTCAAGAGATACAGTCGATTAACAGCGATTCGACTTCCACTCTTGACACGAAGGTCAATTTATCTAACTGAACTCATTTGTTGTGTGCCGCCAAATGTCCATAATTCCTAAGGGTCGAATTGCCCTTTGATGAATTTGTTTATGGTTTGTTTTTGTTTTGTTTGGTTTGGGGATTTTTTGTATGTTTCTTTTCCCACTGCCAATATTGTCAGAAATTTAAAAAAGTAAGAAAGCTGCGGAAAACACCTTGCTGATCTGATCTACTGACAGTTTACACCAATATAAACACAGAACAAATATCATTACAATATTATAATGCAATAATGAACTAATTTACTAAAACGTGTATTTGATTCTCTTAAACGTACCTCCGTTTTCCTATTGTGACCTTCAGAACGTTGTAAGGAAACAATATTTTCTGCTTTTAAATCAGCTATTTTGGCTTTTTACGAATTACCACAGGTGCATAAGCTGGTCCATTTTCTAGAATTATAAATTCTAGCCAGGATGGCAACTCTTCAAACCGCCAAATGGAATAAATAGAATAAATAAAATATGTGCTTGCAGAAATGGAGCAATGTGTCTTCTCTACACTATAAAGCCAATAATTTCCTGTCAATCTGAGACCAAAATGAGAACTTTTATCATAATGTAACTTCCGTGCGAATAAAGTGAATTACACGTGCATACAAGGTGTTTAGAATGAGTTTAAACAAACACCGTCAACTAAATATAAAAACGAAAGAGATATCGGGGTTTGAAATTTCATGATCAGCTTCAGCGTTGAAGGGAATCTCAATAATGAAGCTGAGTCAATATTTCTTGTTTTTATTCACAGAACTAAATTAAGGTTGCGCAATAACATTTTTATATTGCTTGGTTTTGTCTACGTTTGGAACTTTTAGAATTTATATAACCTGAAGCAAGTATCAGGAATAAACAACAACAACAACAATAATAATAATAATAATAATAATAATAATAATAATAATAACCAGCTTTCCTTTAAAATAGTCTTGTTTTAATTTTTTATAGATAAAAATGTGGATTTCATCCAGTGAAATTATTACTCAACTTGTACTTCCCGAACAAAATGGCTCCCAGATGTTTAATTTTAAAATAGAGATGTAATTTTCAACCCTTGCGTTATGCATATATGCTACAAGACTCCTCATATTGCCAAAGTATAATTTCCATGTTGCACAATCTCAAGATGATGAAACATTTAGAGAACCTTAGTGAAAATGTAATCGTTCAGGGGTTTTATGCTAATGTACTAGATAGAACAAATGTCCCTGAAAATACCCCAAAACGTGCCAAACCATTTAATGTATAATGGGGGGGGGGTCTCTCTGTCTCTATCTCACGGTGGTGATTGTCTAGCGAGGAAGGATACTCGAAGAGTGCGCGATCTGCAAAACAACGAGATAAATCTAGTCTAGTAAGACATCAATGTTAATATACCACTAAAAACCTGCTTGAATAATATTTTTTTTTAACAGGAAATACTTTTAAATTATATTTAAATACTTATTAAGACACAAGATTTCTAAGTGATAGGCGTGATGCATTTCACATTTTCAAGCTCGCAAGGCTTAATCCAAGTCAGGGAAAGATTCGAATTCGGTCCCATTTTCTTTTCGAGAAAAAGAGGCAGAGACAGAAAGACAGACAGACAGCAATAACGACAGTCAAACAGACCGACAATGACAGAAATATGAGGTGTTTTTATATTTTTTTATGACAGTACAATCGTTGCTATTGAACTTCACCAAGATCTTCCAATAGTGTTACAGTAATTTCCACATTGTTAACTTTAAAATTGACGAAATTTCATAACGAAAATAAATATGCTTACTTCCATCATTTGTCATCTTAATCATGTATCAGACTTCAAATAACAGTGTACTTTGTCACTTGTACTATGGCTTATTCAGAAAGGATTACCTGTTGATATCGGTGGAAAAACAAGGTGACTAAATGTAAATCTTTTCTGGTCTCATAATCCATTGAAAATTAATTATGTGAGTCTTTCGCTGCAAATGAAAATGTTTGAAGAAAACCTATACATATAGAAATGAATTTTAGTAAAATCAAAAATGATTTCAAGAAAAAGGAAATGATGGTTTGTGTATGTTAGTCCGGCAACTTCAAACTCACCATCCACTCTCTCTCTCTCTCTCTCTCTCTCTCTCTCTCTCTCTCTCTCTCTCTCTCTCTCTCTCTCTCTCTCTCTCTCTCTCTGGTGCGCGTACACATACACATATTCACACTAATATAAAGATGAGCACGACACATGTGAATGATATCAATGTATGTCCTCAGGTAACTTTCAGTACTTTTGTTCCGTTCCTTGTAGGAAATCCGCTTTTGTAATTCATGCAAACAAGAGACCAATCTTGCAACTATGTAAGCAAATCTTCACTGCTTATGATTAATGGAATTTATTCGTCACTTTTCTTTAAATCTTTAATACAATCGAAATTATAAAATTTCACAAGTATTAAAGTAGATTTTGTGGCAAATATTCAAAAACTTAACTGGATTTACCAAACTTTCTCATTCCAAACCTACGGTATGTGTGTAGGTTTAACGTAACTTTGACAGTTTTTCAGTCATATCTCTACCATGTAGGCAGTATGGCAGTTTATAGTGATGTCTAGCAGACATGTAGCATGATATCCCACCCAGTTACAATATCCTGACACCAGGCCGACCAGTCCTAACACTAACCTCTTAATGCTGAGCGCCAAGTGAAGGTAGCTGTTAGTACCATTTTTATGTTCTTGGTATGACTCGGCCGGGGTTGGAACCCGCGACTTTCCGCATCTAAGGCGGACGCTTCAAACTTAAGGATTACAACACATAACGGTAAAACACAAGCGCTTCAACTCTGTCAGAGAGGTAATATGTATTGAATCTCTTCGGAATAGCTTGTTGCTGTTGTTTTTCTTTGTCAATTACTACAATGTCAGATTTCCAGTGAAACCTTTCATGCACAATGTTCTCAGTATTCAAGATGGAGTACTTCCTATTTGCAAAGCTGATTATAACGACTTATAGTTGATAACATCTTACACATGGCTATTCCAAAAATTCGGTATCTGAATAATTCACATAGCACAAAACTATTGTATTTTATGACGTGAAACCAGATCAGAATTTGTTCTCAACACCTAACAACTAAATTAAATGACATATATCTAACAAACCGTAACTAATCCATTGGCATCCATTACCATACCCATCTTATCAAGAGGGGTAAATGTGTTCCAAGGGACTTTTATATTAACTTTTCTTTTCTCTTCTTTATTTATACGTTAACTTCTCTATTTGGGAACAATATAGTGTTGACATTGGGGATTTAATGTTTTTTTAGGGACTTGTAACATGAATCGTCAGCGGAACCGACGGAGGAGGGGTGCCATGCCGTAACATGGTTACAAATTATCCTTGCAACGCTGGGCTTCAGACCTCTTTCTGAGCTTCATCCCACAGACCCATCACCTATTTCTTTGCGTACCCCACCCCCACCCCATATTGCTAGATCTGGCACTGTAAATGCTATATTTTCCATTCATTATAAGTTTGTTTAATTATATGCAAAGAAGATCCTTTGTTCAAACTAGACAAATCCAGGTACTAAAAAACACATTTTATAAACTTTAAGCTGATTAATGTATTTACTACACAAATTATTAATTTATTGTTTATATAAACAATCCTATTTTCAATATTGCAGTTGAAATAAAGTCTATACAAGCCGGATATGTTGATTTCTCGAGGTTGAAATAAACTCTATACAAGCCGGATATGTTGATTTCTCGAGGTTAAAAAAGCCATATGGCTGGAATCTTTCAATGTATCTCGCAAGGGACAAATCAGCTACATATCTTCCCAGGTATAATAGCAATGTTGTTGCGAACTTCCCCCAGCTTTGTTGGGGTGGGTTGTATGGTTTTGGTTATCGTTATCTTGAGGGTGATCGCCGACGGTGTAATTTGCCTGGAATAAGTAAATATCAATATAAAGTGTGAAACTTATATATGGAATAGATAAAGATCTGAGCAGATATATAGAACAGAATGACACGAGCCCCCGTACACGTAAAAACAATAAAATTTAATCAAAATTCATAAACAATGAAATTCATAAACAATTGTGATAATGCATTACATTAGAAAGATACACTTTTTGATTTAAGTTATTAAATGAATTTCAAATACAAATATGCTTATACAAATAGCCGATCTGTTAAGCGGTAGAATTAATTCATCATCAAACCGAGTGAATGATCGAAAACACTGCCTTGTACAGATTCATAACCTGATGATGGCTGGTTCAGTCCAAATTCGCTGCGACCGTTCTTTTGACTTCCTTGTGCCTGTAAGTTTGGGTCCTTTCCACTTTTCCCTCTTTCCAGATTCTCAGGTGTCCCGCCTCTTTCGGCCTCCAGCCTTGTGTGGTCTCTTTGGTTTTGTAAGCACGTGGTACTTCACGTAGATATTTCACGTAGGACGTCACGTAGATATTTCAGTGGCATGTCACGTGAAGCTATTTCACCTTGCAAAAGTAAACAAAGTGGCAACCTGAGTATTCCGTTAGGTACCCTACTGGGAAGAGATCATTACTTTCTCCTCTCGTTAATGTCAGATAAGTTCTATCGGAATTCAAACAGATACCACGGCCATCTGGTCTGACTAAACACTGCCGACCATAAACAAACCTAGTTCCCTAAGATTAATGTACTTCCTAACGGCTATTTCAATTACTGGCTTACATTACTTCACCCCGAGACATCAGTTCTGGCCTCGATTTAATTACACAAGTGAATAAATGAAATTCCTTACATGTCACAACCATGGTGTTTATAGTAAATACACACACTCAAGCCTCTAGCACATATAAAACCTCACTACAATTAACAAACATTAATTTCACATGGTTTAACAACGTTAATTTCCGTCAATATGCACTCAAGTCTTTATCATATGTGACATTATCTAACTCGGAGAATTTACACGGATTCTCGAAACTCATATCACTAAAGTAAGGTATGAAATTCTAGATACATATTTACCCATAACAAATGAGACTATACGTTCAAACGATTCATCAAACTTATATACAGAATATCAGTGTACGGATTCATATAGAGGAACTCGCACAGTTGTATTCATATCATGAAAATTGATCTATCAATCTACCCAAATTAATCATGCAAATATAAGCAAATAAATCAAACAAATCATCATATGGATATCAAGAAATTACGCGAGATTGACGCAAAATACTTTGTGTCTTCAAGCTTTACCGCTGGAATTGTGTTCGTAGATTTTTCCAGACATCCAATTCCTTGGATCCCAATTACGAGTGAATTTCTTCTAAATTCGACCCGGAGCCCTCTACCTTGTTTTCTCTTGCAGAAAATGGTGTCGACTGATTAAAAGTGTTGCGACACGCATATCAAACCGAGCGTTTCCAAGTGGAATCACGCCCCCTTTATACAGCATAACCAATCCGAATTATAGTTAAGGCGCTAAAAAATGTAGTCCGTCTGCCAAACTGGATTACCAAATACCTATCGCTGGGAAGTTTCAGAACTGACAGTTTCGATACAGATCGGAGGTTAACCCCTATCCCTTCCAGTTAAATAAACGAGGTTTCAATTAAGAACCACCGTTCCCAAGACAGTGACATCACCAATCGGTGCATTACGGCTATTTAAACACGTGTCAGTCCCCATAAATATAATTAATCGTTCACCTGTCCAACTTAATGTTTTCTTCATAGATCGACAGAAATTTCTACCCTTACAAATGTGTATGGTTTTGCTTTTCCTTGATGAATCGACAATAATGTATTCTTGCCTAATAAAAGCCTGTTATGCAAACCCTCATTTGTTTACAGCTTTTGAGCAATCGATATGATATATTGTCAGTGTTACATATACGGGTAAATTCAATTGCTTACTGATCCACTGCAAACTTTTCTTAAAGAGCTGTAAAAAGCATCCAAGCAGGACAAACAGGAAGACGTGTTGTTCATACAGTATATATTTAACTGACGACAGAGATATTCTGGCAATTTTTCAGTATGGTGGCCACTTATCATCTCTCTCTCTC
>JAECUM010024090.1:0-38203 GCA_016617855.1 Megalonaias nervosa
TGCGTATAAAATTCAGTATTTATTGATGTTTTGACTTTTAGAACTTGTATAAGGGATAATTTCTGTTTTTATTTTCCGCAATCAACGACTTTACATTTGCCATATATTGTTCTAATGTCAATCCCTCCCTTCATGTACCCCAGTATATAATATTTAGAGATTTACAGAACTCAAAGTGTTTAATACTATTTTAGCTCTATTTAATTATATGCTACCATTTTTGTTTGTCTTTAACAAAATAAAAGATTTTTATAGTATCGTGTCTATCATAATTTATTTTAGGCCTTCTATTGTAATTATTCGATATATTAACTCTCGATATTATTTATCGTCATTTTGACACGCGATATTTGTCTGCGATATTTTGACGCAATACCCAGTCCCACATATATAAGAATCATGCTGTTTCTCTCATATCTGCTTGCGGCAGCTTACTGCTCATCGACATAGTGTTTTTCAGTATCCATTATTAATGTGCATTGTTTACAGCCTTTGCACAGAGCAAGAGTTTGTATGAGAGTCTCATTATTTATTTTAAAAATATTGCGAATAATGGGGCTGGTGCTTTCCATTGTAAAAGATGACCTTTATTTATCATAATAGCATCTAGCTACCTTTCCCATTACATTCAGTCCTAAGGACCTTCATGACATTAGACAGGTATTTATTGCGCACTGGTTCTAAGGCAATGCAGTTGTATTTTATATCTTCATCTTGTGATTGGAATAGGGGTACAGGTGGTAGATGCAGCGTGTTGCCTTCAGTTTATGGTAATTTGACTGTAATATGTATGTACCTGTTACGAGCTCGCCACTTCTGTGCAGTTATTTACCACTCAGGTCTATAATAGGTTTGGATTTACTACTGGGTTTTCCTGGGTGTAAAGACACACGAGAGAGTCTTTTTGTTGTCTTACTGTTTCCCATTTTTCCAACCAGTCATATTCATAAGCTCTTCGCTCGTGAAGCCAATAATTGACGGTACCAGTAGCGTCGTTAGTAATTGTATGGGCCACTTGGGGGACAAGCAGATATTAACGTTAGGGCATAGTTTCCATTATGGGCCAGATGAGGGACAAACTGGAATCCTATGTTAAAGTTGTCCATAGAGTTTAATGTAGAAATGATATTATGGGGACAAAGGGCTTATATAAACAAAGGATGGAAAGGGAATGGAGGCAAATGGGAATGGAATGGTCATGGAGACCTACGGGAATGGAAAGGTAATACTAAAATTGTTAAAGGAAAAAGAGTCGAAAAGTTTATGTAGACAAACGGGAATGGCAAAACTTATTAAGGGATAAAAAAATCGAACGTTTATGGGGACAAATTGGCTGGTACTGTCAAGCATTTTAAATACAGTCCAACAAACCACATATGCTATCCAGCAAGCGATGTTTGATTACAATCTAACGCACATCCCTACTATCAAATACACTTCATTCCTAATCAGCAGCTGCTACTGTGTATAGTGGCCAATATCACAGATGTACTGTCCAACACGCCGTGTATGGTGACCAACACACATTTATCAAGGTCGATAAATTCAAATAGTTTAAACAGAATTATCAAGGAACGCAGAGATTTATTAAAGGGAAAGTTAAATAAGTTTAAGTATATTTTATGGTAAGAATCAAGATTGCATGAACTTTTTGTAACACATTGAACTGTATTTGAAGATCACATTTCCCCCAGAATTGTCAAATTTGTTCCGCAAAAGTACAGTGAGACAAATTGATGAGACTTCTGAAACGGTTTACTTAATAAATAGAAAAACATGCCTTCAGAAACTTTTGCCATAGGACAAAGCCTTTGAAGCAATGAACATTTTGCATACCAAATTCGGACAGAAGATTAAAAAATGAAACAACCAACAAAACAACCAAACAAAACAAAAGTAAATAAATAAATAAATAGATAAATAAACCGAAATTACTAGATGGATGCTTGACACGATCTAATGTTGCAAATAGATAGGTATCTACGACTCACGGTGAACTCGTATAGATTTTATTAAATGGGTTAAGAACAATAAAGCTTGTATCAACATTAAAATATTAGTGATAATACATGTTCCTTCACGCTATCGCGTCAATAATTTATATTCTGCGTGAAATATCAAACAACTATGACGCGCGAGTTTCATAATTGGAGTAGACTTGAGATTCAAAGCCATTTTCATGATTATTTTAAATACTGTCAACTAGTTCAGGATAAAACTGCCATCAGACAAAAATGATTTATCATAATTGATAAAGAAACTGATGCAAGGGAAAAACCCAACCACATCTTATCTAAAGTGAACACTAAAATACCAGGAAAAATATGGGAAACATTAACTTAAAGTTTTACGTATAGTTGGATTTAAAACTGAGGAACCATAATATCAGCGTTATCTTGTGTCAGCAACATTCTTGGTTGAAATCGTATATAAAGCTCAGTCCTACCTGAAGTCTTAAAGGCCTAAAAGGCACAAATAATTTCAAAAAAGTTTTTTAAATTAAAGAACGACTCTGTACTTGGTAAACAGATGAAAGTTCGCAGGAAAAGAACAACATTTAAGATTTGTGCAGATGAAGATAAATTTCTCAAATTCAAAAAAAAAAAAGCTTTATGATTTGCTAGGAGAACACAAACAAACAACTCTGTTGGAACTAGTCAATCTGAAAAAAAACAATACGATAGGATTTTAACCAAACCGATCTGTAGTAGTTTATTGTAAATGAGGAATAGAAATGGCAAATGAACGAATTATGAAAGAAAAAAAAACAAAAAAAAAACTAAAAAACCATGATTAAATGAGTCTACTCATAAATGACGGCGGTTCCTTCTGCATCCATGTCCAAACTGATAATTTCTACAATGGCAAGAAGTATACATCAATTTCCATCCATCGTTCCGGTGGTCTAAATGGTTAGAGCTTCCGCCTTGGGTGCGAGAGGTCTCGGATTCAAACCCCGGCCGAGTCATACGAAAGACTTATAAAAATGGTAATCGCCGCTGCCTCGCTTGGCGCTCAGCATTAAGAGATTAGTGGTAGGACAGGTCGGATAATGTGAATAGGTGGGACATGATGCCACATGTCTGCGGCATGATGCCCCAATGCTAAACATCACTATAAGCTGCCACTCTGCAGACATTGCTGACATCGTAGCGATATGACGGAAATTTTTTAAAGCTACGTTAAATATTCAAATCACACACACAGTTTCTACCATATTGGTGATTACACAATGAACAATGTATTTTTTTTTATCACAAGTGATCACGAGAGTTATTGGTCTTTTCAAAGACGAATTGTACGGTGTTCCAATTAAATAGTTTCGTGGGTCAAGGTCAAACTTTTATTCATTCAGTACTAATCACGAAGAGCAAAAGGCAGGCAAGGGTATTAAAATGTATGATTAAAATAATTTAAATTTCCAGATGTACGAAGATTGCTTTTTTAATAAAAAATAAAAAGTATTGCCAGGAAACAAATTTGTTGTGGCCACACAGTCATGAAATACATATTGTTAAATTAACTAGCAGCGTTGTATGTGATTGGTTCACAATTTAAACACATTACCTTACGGACATTTGAGGATGCTGAATGCAATGCGTACCTATGGTAAAATCACTTTATAGTGAAAAAGCAACTCTAAATACATTAGAAGTTTGTTTCTTTTGTTTTGTGCGACATTATCTACAATTTCTTCTTTTACCACGCATGGAATTAGATGGTGTTCTTCAAATACAACTTGCATTGCTTTTTGTCCTTACTGTAAAATACGACCCAAACATGGATTTTTTAAAATAAATATTTGCGTACAAAGTTGCCCTACTGTACGATAATCCGTGCATATATTCCAAAATATCTACCACTGAAACTTGGTGTAGTCATTTGAGTTGTAAACGTGGTTTTATCACAATTAATCACTCCAGAAGTGATTATGTTATGTCATTCCTACAGGTACATGACCATAAAATATTACTGACTGAACTAATTTTTCAAACATGTTCACCTGCACATCTGAAATAAATACATATACATTTTATGAGTATATATATATATTCTTTTCTGTTGATTGCAAATGAACACCTTGCTGTATGTTAGCTAATTTACTACCATCAATCTCTTAATGCGCATAGTTCTTAAATCATGTCACATGCACTTAAATCATGCACTTGTTATGTACATTTAATTTATATTGTGTACCTGACTTTAGTCATGATTGCGAGTTTTGCCTACCTAATTTTCGTCATGATTCTAAGAAGGAAACAAGATATTTACTAAACTGTAAGTTCATGATTTGACCTTGTTTACGAGTCAGTGAATCTTTACGTCAGAAATAATTCATTTTTCAGAAATGCATTGAGTCGCAGATCAAGTGAAATATTTTTCTCCAGAGGTTAAGTAAACAAATTCAATCTTGTTTCACATTAGTCTTTGGGAATCTATCATCGGAGTTTGCAGTTTTGTTCAGACGTAATTCGAGAGGAATTATTTAAGTCATTCATCATTGACTGGATTACCACATTATTTTTGGAATTAATGAAAACTTATTCAAAGACGTTCTGTATCATATAATTGTAGTTCAGCATGGCATTTGAGAATTCATTCGGAACATTCTATACTTTTTGACTTGTGATATGGCATTTAGGATTATTTGGGATTTATTTCACAATGCTGTAAGCGTCTTTTGAATTTTCGCTTATTATTGTAGAAAAATAACCTTTTTGTTGAAATTCACTCTAATTATTTATTTTGATTTCCTTTCTATTTCATTGTTTAAAACCAAAGATTTGTAACTTACTTAATTTTTTAAAATCTGTGCGTTTGTTGCTATTAAAATATAAACCGTGTGTATCTTGAAATTCCTGCAATGAATTGCATTCCCATATGGTTTATGACAAACAATAAACAACAGTTTCCAATACGCCATATTTGGCATACATTCTATAATCAGCGATACTTTCCTATGGCTGAGTATTAGAAAAAGACTATTCTGTATCACGTTCTCGATCGTCCACACAATATCGAAAGACGTCAAGCTCATTCTTGGATAATCAAGCCTGGTAATCGTTAGAGTTGTAATTGGCTTCTACGTCGATAATTCTCTACCTAGTAATGTAGTCGTAAAAGAAATCAATTCCAGCTGTTCACTTTGTCACTCATTGATTAACCGTGAAGCAATAGATTCGTAGTGCTAACAAATGCTTCCTCTTTCCATGTTTTGGTTTTCACCTTCAATATCTACTGAGGTTCTTGCCACTGTAATTTTGAATATGAAAGTCTGAGGAAGAGCGAAAGGATACAGTGAAGAAGAATAATCTGTTAGTGTCTGTAATCCAGCGGGACTGTGACCTTCCTTTGATACACTAAAAACTATATTTCCGTAGGATATGACAATGTCCTACACACACATTTTACCCAAATTATTAATGATTGTATTGCTACCCATATTCTTTGATCTTCAAATCAAAAGAGACGGGAGAACCACTCGGAACAATCTTTATATTTTGGTTTGGCTTTAGAACTGCTATCTATTAACTTGCATCGGGTTTAATGTTGTTTGAGGTGTATGTAATACAGTAATTTATTGGCTTTAACTCCTTGTGGTATTATTTCCTTTTTTGGATAGTTATGTATTTTAAATATGGTTTCTTGTATTGTGCCTGAAAACGCAATAAAAACCGTCCTAAAGTTACAAGCCACCTTTACTATCTGTTACTGATTAAATCATATGTGCAACATACACACCAACACCCATCACAAATGCATTGTACAAGCCATCTTTACTATTTGTTACCTACTAAATCATATGTGCAACATATACGCCAACACCCATCATAAATACATTGAATAAGTATTATGTTTTCCTTTTCATTAAAAGGTTCGTAGAAATCATTAAATTTAAGTTGCCTTGGTTTATGAATTAGCATCAATACGTGTGTGTCAGATATACAGCTCTATTATTCGATGCACTGCCTCCGGTGATCCGTTCTTCTTGGCACCCTCCATGGCAAAATTATTCAAAACCTTAAGATGTTAGTTGGGATGATCTAGACAAGAACCATGTTATTCATGTACCTCGGTTGACAGCAGAGACAATATTTTAACTCGACAAATATTAATGTATAACTGCAGCTAAATAGGCTTAAATTGCAAAATTGATTAAATTGCAAAATTTACTTTGTTTGCAGTCTTTAAATTTATTGTCTTAATTAAAATGAAATCAAAATTAATATTTGTTCAGTGTTTTCTCTCTTTAGTTCTTTTGTTATGTCATTTAGTAAGCAGCTAGGACATTATATATATATTGCAGTCACCTTATCAAGTTTTTCACGTTTGCTATTTTGTTGTTTATATGTGAGATTTCTGTTTTTCGTTTTAATTTTTTCTTCTGGCTTTGTGATCAATACAAACTTGGATGAAGTCAATGTTTTAATCCTTCACTTTCTAATGCGCTGTCTTGTTCACACCTGTCTGATTTAACAAAATTCTTTTCTTTAAAAAGCAACTGTTGTGTTTCTTAGAATAGGTGTGCTTTTGGTACATTGCCTGTGGAGGAAAGGTGTCTTTGACACATCGTTTGCTTAATGGCATATATTCAGCTGGTTCCCAACCGTGAAAGGATTTATCTTATCCTTTGCATTTCACTACTAATACTTTGCACCATTCATTCTCTTGGTCATAAAGATCTTTCCAAAGTTACTTCAGTCATCTTGTTCTTTAAACATCCCCTTCAAGTCTTCCATTTTGTAATGACTGGATCACCTTACTTGCCTGATTTTAAATATTGAATAAAGTTAGTAATGTAGCACATTGCAAAGTATTATTTTGTGTATAAACATTCTGACTGGTTCACCAACTTCGAATTTTAGCGCCCAATATGTATCACTCATCAAGTAACCGAATACGTTGACTCGTATGTTTGACCTGTAGGTTTTATATGCTTGGTTAAACTGCAGATGTGACTTATAATGTCTGATAAATGTTATTTGGTAGAGATCAATTTACTTTGAAAACAATGTCAACCCATTTTATGACTTCTTGCTGAATGAAGTACTTCCACACTTAATAGTTCTATTAAAAAATTATATTAAAGATGATCTTTTGTCTAAGCATGTTAAAACGTCTGCAATGTTTTCGTTCACCAACCAACCCTTAAAATTGTTATAGTAAACTTATTTTTCCACAGCAAACTTTAGTCTGTCAGGTTTTCATTCATTAATGACTGCTCTTAAAGAATCGTGCATGTGATTTACACTTTTTGTTTTAACTTTCTCAGCCGAAGCATATTTTGAGAAAATATATTATACTGTCAAGTTGTATTTGTAGCAGTCGTATTTTATCTGCTTTCATGTCAATAATGTGTGACTGCTACTTGTCATCTACGTCACATACATAGACCCTAATGTAAGGAATTTGTTGCTCTCTTGCTTGTGCAATGCGCAGGTAGATTGTTCCGTTAAGCATGCTTTTAATTCTGCTTACTTTACCTTTTCCATTTAATTATTTTCCACGATGATTAGACATTTTGAGTACTCAATTATACCTTTATCTTAGTAAATATGCCTTAAATGATGTCCCATTAAACAGTATGAATATCCAGAGAATACTCTATACTTAATAAATTGTGTAATTGTGTTATATATAGAACAAAAGGACATCCATCCGCAACGTTAAGTTTTTAAAGCAAGTTTCGACTTCTTAAATCCTTTCAAATTGTATGACTGATCTTAGATGTATTCCTAATTTATTTTCTTTGTTATTATGTTGAATTTAAAGCAGGTACTTCATGCACTGAATGTTTTGCTCTTGTTGTTTAAACCATAAATTCGTCGATTTTTTCTCTAATCTTTATAGATTAACCTTGCAAAATACTCGAGATCTTCAAGTTGTGATGCAACTTTATCCGAATGCAAATTCTATATTTCTTCACTTCAAATGCACAGGTAAATCCTTTGTCAAACAGCGCAGTATTAATCAGCTTCCATTCAGAAATCATTTTAATTTCATTATTATCAATATTAAATTTACTCTGAAAAATCTGCATCTTTTTTCATATATCATAGATTATTTATTTGATTGCTGAAGCTGACATACAAACATTTGTGTTATCTCGTATGTTTGGCTTGTAACACAACTAACCATGATCACATCTTTAGCTCATTCAAGCATTACATAACTAAATATTATCACTTTGTGCCGAGAGTGCTGTTTGTGTGCTGAAAGCACTAAACATTTCTAACACCTCTCTAACACTGCCGAGTTCATCAGATGAGGTATTGCGTTATCATCATGTGCGATATTTTTTTGTTCGCTGCGCTAGCTAAATAATTCCATTGCCTCGACAGTTAGACTGGTAGTGAATTAACACTGTTAATCAAATAGTTCAAACAGTGTACTAATTAAGGCTATTAATTCAATAGTTTAGCTGGTGTGTTAGCGCACTTTTCTGTAATACAGTATTTTTTATACTGGAGGCTATTAGGGCGATGGCTTGTTTTAAATTTATTGTTCGCGAGCAAGGCCCATACAAACAGATCGTACTAATTCAAATGTTACAAATGTGACAGTTCTCAAATATATACTAACTACTATGTATGTATGTATGTATGTATGTATGTATGTATGTATGTGTGTGTGTGTGTATGTATGTATGTATGTATGTATGTATGTATGTATGTACAGTTCATGTAAATGCATTACGTTCTCATGTATAATAAGCATTGTAAGAAGAAAAAAAACTCATTAGTTTGTCTATTTGAAAACGGAGAAGGGAGAAATAAAGCTAATGCTATGTCCGATAAGGTTATGGAATAACAATATGGACATAGGGAATACAATAAAAAGAATAGCACTAATTTAAATTTAAAGCGTACTCGTGCTCTCAGTTAACCAACTACTACAATCCTGTGTACGTTTATTCATATCGACAATCGTACAGGTAGCGTTCTGATTTATTTTTTGATGGATCACATTAACGCAAAGTTATTTGTGAACACTTCTGCGAGTAAGCAGTTCCTGTTTTGGTGCCTTGTTCTTTCTCCCACTTACCTTCTTGTCGGCATGTATATAGAAAAAAGATGGTTTTGCTTTAGCATAATTTATCGTTTAGCACATCCAAAATTAAAATACACACATGCATACATATAAATAAACACACACACACACACACACACACACACACACACACACACACACACACACACACACTTTTTTGAGTATATTCTGATGAATACTGAAAAATGAAATTGTCGCGTGCATGTAATTCTAGCATTCTTGCAGATTTTCGATTTTGCTAAGCATTGATGGTCATGTCCGTGCTACATTTCCTGGTAGATTTTAGTACATTTTGCCATAAACTATGGATCGGAGGGTACCCAACAAAGCCACCCAGACGCGGTTGGAATTTGCACTACCGGGAAATATCCGGCCAGGCAGGGTTTTAAGATAAAAGTTTGATCTCTCCATCGCGGCATTGATAAAATAAAAGAAACGTGTTTTGTGGTTGACAAAAGTTGAGGCGAGAGAGTCGTTGGAAAACCGATAAAAATGGGAGTGGAGAAATCCAACCCAGTAAAAAACGGCCAGGCTTGGTAGTTCTCTGCCGTGGGCACGGACCCCTTACATGACAAAATTTCCCCACCCGTCCATCCCTACTATAAATAATGTCTGTAATCTATTTGAGAATTTCGTTGATTGTATTATGGACACTATGAAGACAGCAGATTGATATTGAGTAAAGCATCTTTGTTCGAAATACTGAAGTGTGATAGCTTGTTGACATGAAATAAAAATTATGATTCGTGACAACCTTTGTTTCTAGTGCTCAATATTCTTGTTGTGACGTCAACAGGGGTAATAATGGAAAATAGACTGGAAGGAACGTGCTCTCCAACCCTGTCCTACAATTGGAGCATCGCTTCTTTTTCTAATACGAATGGAATAGCTTTGACTATCTGAAAGAGAACTGGAGGTAATCGTAATGATACATTTTTGGCTGACAAACACAATGCTAAATGTGTGCAGAACAGTGTCTTGTACCATGAAAGATCAAGAAAATAACACGATTACGTTTCAACAATCAATGAAATGTCTGCACATTCAATTTTTAATGCTATTCGGGCATCTTGTAATGAAAGAAACTGAAGAATATCACTCGGTTTCAATTGTCTGCAATCTTTACTTGCGTTTTGCTGTGATTGATAGATGTCACATATTTACTGTGACGTTATGAATGTATTATGAAGTAGTACCAAGCATGGGCATGAGGGCAGTTTTGAATGACCAATATTTACATCTGATGTTTTTTCTAACATGCGATAAGAAAAGGCCGAGGACTTTCTGACTACCTGTTCCAGCTGTACTGAATATATAGTCATTGCTGTTTGAGATCATTAGTGATTTCAACATATTTCAAACTTTATTTGCTATGATAGCATTTTAGAACTCGTACAACAGTGACTCAAGCGTGGCATAACAAAATATATATCTCTATGTAGAATATATAAGTGTATCTCTGTGTCTGTGTTTGTATTGCTAAGTTATACATTTGCTTGCTGGCCTCATACGGCAAATGGTTCTGATCTTTGTTTTGCCGCGTCAACACTATGAGTAGGGTAAGGGTTCCCTAAAAGGCATGCTGGGATAATATATAATTCGCCTTAATTATTTATGATTAACATTTAGTATGAACTCTATTTAACTTGAACTATCTTTAGACTCATTCCAATTCAATACTCTTACAACAGTTGGATACATTCTATTAGAACGGTGCATTGATGACCGTATCACGATTTGAAACTAAACTTGCTGTTAACGTCTACGTGATATTGAGTCCAAACTTGTCTGTCTGGACATTTTTAATTGCAATCATTTCTTCTACAGTTAGAATGTTACAATTATGTCCTGGAAATGCTTAAATGCAGGAGCTTCGGGGTGGGGCTTCGCCCCTGGGCCTCCACTGGAGGTTCTATCCCACAGATCCATTGCTTAAATATTCCCTCTAAACGATCCATTTTTGACTGGTGGGTTAAGGTTACATTACACAGTTGAATTTTCATTACATTGGTCAATGTGTTCAAACACTCATGCATTTGCACCCATGCCATACTTTCAATCAATGCAGTATACGCCTTTCTGTCTATTTTCAGAATCAGTTTAAGCACTTGTTGGCTTCACAGATTTTCGTATACACGTACAGCCTTTTACTATGCATAAGAAATCCAATACACAGATTTTCATAAACACGTACAGCCTTTTATTATGCATAAGAATTCCC
Source organism: Megalonaias nervosa (assembly GCA_016617855.1). NCBI lineage: Eukaryota > Metazoa > Mollusca > Bivalvia > Unionida > Unionidae > Megalonaias > Megalonaias nervosa. Next base: position 11,273 of record JAECUM010024090.1, read on the forward strand.
ATACACAGATTTTCGTATACACGTACAGCCTTTTACTATGCATAAGAATTCCCAAACTTAATGAGAAACCGTTGAATCTACAAAGTCAGTGTCCACTTACTGAACTGACCGAGGTTCTGACTGACAAATAATTTTGTGCACGTTACAGATGTGGTGGAAGTGGTGGACTACCTTTGATGAGTGACCTTTCGATGACCTATGTACTTGTAGAGGATTTTTATAGTTCAATAAATACACAAATAACCAATTAAATTAATTTAACAAAGGATCAAAGCAATCGCAACTAAATCCATTTCAAATTATATTTGTCCTAAAATTTTTACAACAACTAAATAGAAAATAAAATACGCAGAAAAAATGAAAATAAGGCAAAGCCTAAAAAGGGAAATCACAATTTGAATCCCTTGAGGGTGCAGTTGATGGAAATATTTTCACAAATGGTGGCATCGGTACTCAAGACCCCTTCGTGTTCTCTGAAAATGATGCGGTTAGACAAACGATTTCTGAGACTTATGCACTGTCTAGACGATATAAATGTCAGATCATCAATTAAAGAAGCAGCCATACATGGTTGGTAAACACGGGTGCATGAGAATACATCACTGTGGTGATGGTGGAAAAAAGATGAACTGCGTTTGCTCTTGACGAAAAAGACGAGAGATTCCCTGAAGATTGGACCAGGGTCTTGGGCAACCGCTTGGAAAATGGCCCTTTCTGCACGCTTCATATGTGTTCCATAATCGTTCGATGACACTAACTCTTTGTCAGATTATCGGCTCACATTGAAGTTATTTAAGAAATTAATAACTGGAACTCTTTTCAGAAGGCAACGTTTCTTTCTTCATGTTTGCCTAACAAATGCTGACTGACATACCTGAAGGGACATGCAGACACATTGAAACATTCAAAGCAGGGCTTGACAGTAGATGTAGTCACTCGAGAAAGGTAAGTCTTTAGCCAGCTGAATTTGGAATCTAAAACGGGATTCTGTTTAGCGTTTACCAGGACTATTGTCTAATATAATGAGAAATACTTGGTGCTTCTCACCAGTCTTAAATTTTTGATCAATACTCTTATTATTGTTTTTAAGAAACAAAGCCATTTCCGCTGCAATAGACTTCGAAAGCTTCCTATACACCGAGGAAAGAAACGTCAACCCTAAACAAGTAAACGTTATGCTAGCACGCTTCTAATCACGTGACCGAGGATGGTCTAAATGAAAGTTTTGGGATTCAAGAAAATGAATTAATAAAAGAAATATGCAAATGATGGAGATAGTGAAAAACAAACAAAGGAAAAGTGAACGCGCAAAATAATATTAATCACGACGGACGAAATCCTACCGATCAGAATACGGGAGGCAACTCCTTCAAGGACAACACGAAACTCGATTGTTGCTAAAGTAAACAATATTAAAAAAAATTCCCTCGGTTGTTTCCACTAAGTAGCTGAAGGAGAAGAGAAGGGGAAAATTCAGTTACATTTGATGGACCCAAATTTATGACGGGTACCTTTGGGGGGGGGGTGCACTACAATTTTATTTATTGCTGTAACATTACAAGGAAATAGTGTTAAATTTGTCTTTGGCACATTACTTTAGTTACTTTGATGTCAGAACAGGTTTATCACTTAGTACATATGCAGCACTAACTTATCTTAGGAGGTGTGGTCAATCATACCGTGCCACGAACACACGGAAACTCATTAAATACTTGGGGCAAACCCAAAATGATTATTTGTTTTGGAAAAAAAGATAGAATTCATGAAATGCATGTGGCTGATATTCAGCGTGTAGATTTAACAGGACTGTTTTTTTTTTTTTTTAAATCACATCTTTATCAGAAGCAGTTCGCTAAGGAAGCATTACAAATTGGGGTAAAACTGTATCTTTGTAAGGAAGCATTACAAATTGGGGTAAAACTGTATCTTTGTAAGGAAGCATTACAAATTGGGGTAAACCTGTATCTTTGAGTACTCGCGATGCAGATGGGTCAAGCTGTAGTTTAACTGTGGCCGAAACAATTACGCTAACCGCATGATACACTGTCATAGTTTCAAGCAGAATAAACAATTGCGGCGAATACAATACGAACAATACTTGACAGAGCCTACACCGAAGTCCAAAAGTCAGTTTCCGTATTGGTTTGTTTGGGGTTTGTGGGTTTAAAACCATTTTCAGGACCTGATAGGCTATACATGACGGCCAGTATATCTGGTGCAGATAAAAACCGGGAAACTCCCCTGGAAACACCATCGACCCACTGCAATCTATTGACAATCTTTATAACATACCCATGCTAACCGAGCCCGAGACTCTAACCCAGGCGGAAAGTTGTGAGTTGTCAATGATCTGTAAAGGCGAGCGCCTTAGACCACTTGGTCCCCCGGGGCCTTAGACAACTTGGCCCCCCGGGGCCCCTTATTATGGAATACATAATTAGATACGTCACCAACGAGATTTCTAGAATTAAATTTGACAGATAAAGATATTGCCTTCTAAGGTTTACGTTATCCTGTTCAGCGGGTCTCAGATGAACAGTCATTTGTGAGTATTCTTACAGGGAATACGGTTAATCCTGGTGATTCCGAGCCTGGTATTTGAAAATTATTTGCTATGACATTTGGATTAGAAGTTGTACCGACCTTGATATGAACAGTAATCGGCTAGCATGTCTCTCGTGAAGTACAGAAATTGATTTTTCGTATGGATGGGGATTTAGGTCAAACTGGATGGGGATTTAGGTCAAACTGGATGGGGATTTAGGTCAAACTGGATGGGGATTTAGGTCAAACTGGATGGGGATTTAGGTCAAACATGTATGATAAAGCACACAAGAGGATGTCAAGAAACACTTCAAAGATATACTGAAAATTCATCCGAACATTATATCTAAAAGGATGTAGATTTCTCCAATTATCTGATCAACTGTGTCAATTAAAGCATATTAAATGATGATATAATTAAAATGCACATCCACTCTTTAAATACACAAAACAATATCTTTTGAAAGTGCGGCGTGTGCCGGATTACCAAATAGGCAGAGTAGACACCGGCCTAGGGGCCCCGCTACAGAGGATCAATAATACTGAATTGATTTGATCTTGACGTAATGGAGACAATTTGCGAGGGGTGCCCCGCGATTTCGAATATCTAGGGGCCTCCACAGGGTTTAATCCGACACTGGCAATCACGATCCCTGATCTGATTACTGTCAGATACGAACTGATGAGAGAAATAAACAGAAATTAGTCTTCTGTAATTCGACATGATTTGTTTAAACTGAATGTGGTGCCATTTGGTTTCTGTGCAACTCCGTGTATATTTGAAAAACGCAAGGAGTTACTCTTAGTGGGTTACACGGGGAAATTTCTTTGATCTATTTCAATTATATTATACAGTAACATATTTAAGCAACAGATTAAATACATGTTTGGATTCTTATAGTTATTATTATTTTTTGTGGTCTCTACCCACGCCCCCCCCCCCCAACAGTAGCAGCAACAATAACAAAATCATGATAGTACAGGAAGAGGGAAATTTATACGGGTCATAACTCGATCGATTGAGAGAGAGAGAGAGAGAGAGAGAGAGAGAGAGAGAGAGAGAGAGAGACTCATGTTATACATTCAATACATGTACTTAGCAATACGAGAATAACTATTTAAAAAAACACCCCGTTATTCATGTCAAGTACATTAGTCCTTGAAAGATAACGCCCGAAACTGATGGAATTCCCTCATATATTTTATATGTAAATACATCTTTTACGTTTTACACATTAAATCTTGCAAATGATTCATAACAAAATGAAGATACATCAGTTATACCTTCACATGGCTCCCATCTTTGACTTTCTCCCTATGACAGTTTTTTGTAGTCTGTATACTTTTCTAATTAATATCGATACGATATTTCTTTCTTAAATGTTTGGTACTTTATTGTGAGTGTTTAATTTAAATGTGTAGTTCTTTCCTAAAAGTAAAATCAAATTTAAAATTTCATCAGATTTGTTTTGTTTATTTAGTCCTAATATTGCATCTACTACTGTGAAGTTAAAACATACAATGTGCATTGCATATATCTTTGAGCCATATTTAAGCATAGCGCAATCATGAGTAATGAAAGGGGACTGTAAAGGGCATATGAGTCCAAAGATGGAAAAACACCCTGGGGCTGTATGGGGCAAAGATTTATAGGGCCTATGAGGATATATAGGGAATAACACCCTGGGGCTGTATAGGGCAAAGATGGATAGGGATAAGGGGAATGAGCATGACAAGACCCCCATGGGAAAATATAGGGTCAAGGGTGTGATAGGGACAAACACAATAGAGACATAGACATAGGACATATACATAGATTCATGAACATTAATCTATCACACCTAAAATATACAATCGACTAAAAAATTGTTTAGGCAAGAGAGAGTAAATCATTTCGAGGCAATGGAGTGGCCCATTACACATAAATTATACAATCGATTAAAAAAAAATTTAGGCAAGAAAGAGTAAATCTTTTCGAGGCATATGAGTGGCCTACAAAGGGCCTTTGGGTTCTTTTTTGTTAACACCACTCCGTTAACACTGAGGGCATCTTACGAATCTTCTTCTCTTTCTCAAACTTTGTCTAACCTCTGGTCCGTAGATGAGGACTCGCTTCAAACAGCCCTGTCTCTCCACATAGACCCTTCATTTCCCAACGCTCGTCTCGATGATCCGGATGATTGTCCATGATGATTTGACATACATGGGTAAGTCTGTACGGAACAGCATCGACGATACGAGAGTACAGGATTCAACGTTTGTCCACATCTTGCGACGAGAACATGTGAAGGGAATGAAGTGAACCGCGTTTATTTATAGTGGAAGAGCGGATCGAAACGAATTGAGATTTTTCACCAATCCAAACACGCGTTACAAAATTCAGCCACTGCGCGGAGTTTGTTTTCCAATCCGAAGAGAGCTGATTGTGACGTCACATTCCCTATATAGGTGCGCTAGCGTCTGTCCGCAGTGAATCGATCCGACATTGTTTTTCGAAACATGACAGAAACTAAGAAGACGATCAATTGGGGTGCACCGGCCGTGGCGACGAGAAGCTATGGTATAGCAAAGGCTACCAAAGTTAACACGGACCTACTTCCAGAAGAGGTCGATTTTAATTGGGATTTAGTGGATTTTCTCTCTTCTTTGCAAGAATTTGTTCCGGTACCAGCACCTTCGCCACCTTCTCCTTCTTTACCACACGTCAAGGATTTTAAACAGATACAGAAAGAAGAATTGGAGAAATTTTACAACAGCAGAAAGAAGCAGAACAAGCTTTTATTCTTGAACAGCAACAGCGAGAAGAAGAAGAGGCAAGAATGAAACGACAAGAAAAAGAAGCAAAGAAGAAACAAGGTCTAGGAGAGAAGGAGAACAGTGAAACTCAAACGGTAACAGTACTCTTGGACATTTTGGCAGAGTCAAGGAGTCTGAAACAAATGTATCAGACTTTTTATTACGACCCAAGAGAAAAAGACCTTCCCGAGCCAAACAGCCCAATCCTGTTCACACACCTACTACGCCTGAGATACCAGCCCTAGTGATTTCTACTAAATTATCCACGGTAGCAGGTCCAGAAGTATGCATTGGCCGTGGCAAAGGCTTAAGGCAGTTAAAGCAAATTGCTTCTCGTTCCTGAGTTGGTTTGTCTTTTTTTTTTTAAAAAAAAAACAAAACACCAAACGGTCCTTTTCAGGGCCACCCACCTCTTTCGAAAAGAGATAGTATTCATTTTGCCAAAATCAATAAAAAACTCAAATATCCCTTTTTTGCCCATGATGTACGTGTCTGAGTGCATGAGTGTAGGTCCTTAGTATTCTAAAAAATCAAAACCAGGAGACACTTACGTTTTTCTGTCTGGTCTATTCTGGTACAAATTTTACAATCCAATTCACAAGACAATACTTTTAAAAAGATCATAGACTTCTTCTGTATCTTTTTTGTTCACTCTCTCTGTTTTTAGAATTTCTTCATTTTTACAGGTTTTTCCACCTCTTCTTCCTCAATTTTTCTCGCCTTCTTTTCTTCTCTTTCTTCTCTTTCTGAACGTGTCGGGGTTCTTCCTTTGCCGAGGGCACCTCTTCTTTTTCCTCCTGTTCCTGTTGTTTCTTAGGGCAGTCTGAAGACTAAAGTCCTTTCTCTTGACAATGATAACAGGTATCTTGACTTTTGTCTCTTTTGACACTTGTCTTGCTTTTTTGACGGTCTGGACATTCTGTAGACCAATGCCCTTTCTTCTGACAGATATAGCAAGTATCTTGACTTTTATCTCGAAAGGAGGGGGAGTAGTCCGTCGCTTGTCTGAAGAAAACTTTCGTATGACATCTCGCAAAGCTCTGATCCGAAGTTCGATCTGTGTTGGCTCTTCCATCATTCTGGCCGGCTTGAGAGTGAAATGAATAATAGGAGGGAAGGCACCAGCCCTTTATATATACACTGGTCTGATATGGATATAAAGGTGCCCATGGCGTTTCAAATGTAGTCATTTGACTTTTTGCAGTCAAGATGAAACGATCGCATCATTTCGTGAAGAAAGGAGAAGAAAGTAAGAGGCAGAAACGTGACTTATCGCCTGGCACAGTAGCTGAAGTCTTGGCTCAAATTTATGCCAGCGATTTTGAAGATGAGATGAGTGAACCAGAATCATGACCCAGAGATTCTACACCAAACCAAAGTTCACCTCCAGTAAACCCTGAAAAGTACTTCCACATTCGAGAAACGGACAAACGTTTCTCTAGAAAATTTAGAACCACAGCCTACACGTACACGGTGAAGTTTAAAGATTTCATGTCATACGTAGCGCTGGAGAAAGCAGAGGGGTTCATCACCGATTTGTGGTATTCTTTGTTATCTACACTCAAACAGCAATGTGAAGCGAAAGAAGACGATCGCTTGAGACTCTCCATTCATCACGACAGTTTGATGTCCTTCGTTTGGATCGAGTTTAGCAGTCCAGCAGAATTGACACCTCCCAAAGTCATCGACAAGATTCAACACATGCAACAATCCAACAACAAGTTTCACATCACCGATGGAAAAGCGACGCTGTTCATGACCCAAGTTTCTCTTCCCCAAGGGACCGGACGCAGAAAGGTGTTATTGCTGGACGACTTTTGTAGCGTCAAGCGCAGCATCGTTCAAATTAACAACCCTCAAGACAAGATGTGTTTAGCCCGTGCCATCGTGGTGGGACGAACGTATGCCGACAAGAACGATACGGCAGAATGGAAAAGAGACTGGGAGAACATTTGAAAATCTAACCGAACCAAACAACGAAGAGAAGCAGAACTCCTGTTACAGCAAGCGGTGATATTCAAAGACACACCCTGCGGCATTCCTGAAATGCAAAAGTTGCAAGACGTCTTGGCTCCGCGCTACACATTGAAAGTGCACCCTCAAGAAGTGCGCGGACCTCAGTTGTTTCGAGGCAAAAATTTCAAATATGGAAAATACATTCACGTCTATCATCACGATGAACATTTCGATACCATTACCAGTATCGCCCCATTCCTGGCATACAGTTATTACTGTGAGAAATGTGACTATGGCTATAACAATCGAGAGCAACACAAGCATTGTGGATCGAAGAAGTGAGGGATGTTTGGCCTCTAAACCCTGTCTGGACCAAGGACAAGAACGAGTGCATTGCCCTGCTTGTCAACGCACTTTTGTCAGCCCTGCCTGTTACCCACAACATGTAAAGACGCAAGGTTCACAGAAGAAAAGTGATTGTCAACTCCTGAGATTGTGCCCTACTTGTGGACAAGGCATACCTACCAACAGTGCCAAGGTTCACGTATGTTCAGGAAAGAAGCGATGTCACATTTGTCACCAACTCCTGGACCTGGAACACAAATGGTACATTAAAAAATACCATTCCAAACATGAAGAGGAAGATGACCAGAAGAAGAAAGGAAATTTCATCTTTTTCTATTGCGAATGCATGCAAGAGACTGGCATTCACATTCCTAATTTCTGCGCGGCTCACCGAGCGTGCGAGAAATGCATCCAAGAGACTATCTTTAGTCATTGCCCTTACTGCAGCAAGATTCCTGGAGGACGTGAAAATATCTTCGTGGACCGAATGCGCTAGCCGATTTCGCTCAATGGATCTTAAACCGTATCGACGAGACGTGGAGTCAAGAGGACATAGAACGTTACGGAGATGGCCATTTCCATGCCACGGTGATGGCTCAAAATTTCTCGGGATGCAATAGACAATTTCTTCTCAGATACCATACGGAACAAAGTACTGAACGTCCTAAACTGACTTTGAACGGAACCAAAATCATTTCCATGCAAGTGGGACAAGTGAAATTTAAAGATTCGATGAGTTACTTGGCCATGCCTTTGAGTCTCATGCCTAAAACGTTTGGAATGACAGAAATGGCCAAAGGCTATTTCCCGCCCTTTTTTGATACCGAAGCCAATCAACACGCCGTTCTATCCCATTTCTTTGAGGCTCACTACTACGACCCAGACAACATGCGTACCGAACAACGAGAAGTTTTCTACGCTTTGTACCAGACTCACGCCGCGGACCCTTTCGACTTTGAGGAAGAAATGTTAAAGTATTGTCATTCCGACGTGGACATTTTACGGCGTTGCTGTGGAAAATTTCGGAAAATGTTCATGGAACACAGAGGGATCGATCCTTTGAAAAAAAGTCTGTACCATTGCCAAAACGTGTTCCTTAGTGTACCGCCAACGATTCATATCCGAAAACACTCTGGCTGTCGTAAGCCCTCAAACGACGAACTTTATCAAACGTCAATATTCGGTCAAAGCCATACGCTGGTTACATTACTTGTGCGACAAGGAAGACAAATGGATCCAACACGCTCGCAACGGAGGAGGCGAGAAAACCATCGGAACGTATTCGGTGGATGGTTGGGACTTAGAAAACCCTCAGATCGTGTGCGAGTTTAACGGGTGCTTCATTTCACGGATGTCCCATCTGCTACCCTCAACGTGGTATTAAAAATCAATTTTTACAACAGACTATGGAAGACTTGTACCAGGCCACTTGTCAGCGCCGTTTGAGGTTAGAACAGCAAGGATACCAAGTGGTAGAAATGTGGGAACATGAGTACAATCACCGTTTGAAAATTGATCCCGAGTATAAACGCATCGTGGAAAGTTATAAATTGGTGGACCTACTGAAGCCGCAGGACAGTTTGTACGGAGGACGGACGAATTCCACCTGTTTGCTGTACCACACCGACGAGAAGAAAGGAGACGTGCAAAGTCTTGCCTCCCACGGATTTGTACTATGCTGTTTTACCTCACCATTGCCAAGGAAAACTGATGTTTCCCTTGTGTCTTTATTGTTTCGAAACGTGCAACCAAGACCAACCTTGTCAGCACACCCAGGAAGAACGCGCCTTGACAGGAACGTGGGTCAGTGTGAAATTGTTTAAAGCTCTGGGCCTGGGAAACCAACTGTTAGAAGTGTACGAAATTTACCACTTTCCCAAGACAGAAAAATATAACAAGGGCGACGAGACTCAGAAAGGCATTTTCGCAGACTACGTGGATGCCTTTTTGAAACTGAAACAAGAAGGCAGCGGCTATCTTTCCTGGTGCCAGACTCCCGATGACCAAAAGAAATTCAAGGAGATATACTGGGAGCAGGAAGGCATCACTTTAGATCAAGCAGAGAAAATCGAAGGAAGGCGATCGTTTGCCAGAGTGATGTTGAATTGTTTGTGGGGCAAAATGGCGCAACCACCGTGTTTACCCAAGACGGAGTATTTGACAGAACATTCCCGCTACTTCTAGTTGATTCACGACAAAACCAAATACATGAAACACGTGGACGTCGTTCGTGAGGACTTGATCTTAGTCAATTACGAAGAAGAACTGGACTTTGTAGAAGCCGACGAATTTGGAAATATCATCATTGCAGCCTACGTGACAGCCCATGCTCGCTTAAAATTGTACGAAGCCTTACACCAATTAAGAGATCGTGTGCTGTACTTTGACACGGACAGCTGCATCTGCATCGATCGCCTGGGTCACCGTCACCCTGATATCGAAGGAGACCGTTTAGAAGCCTGGACGGATGTGCACCCCGACGACAAGATTGTAAGTTTTGCTAGTGGCGGTCCCAAAAATTACGGCTACGAATACCGAGACCCACAAGGAGAAGTGCACACGGAGTGTTAAGTGAAAGGATTGACTTTCAATTATCGCACCAGTCGAGTGGTGAACTTTGGTGTCTTGAAAGAAGCCTTGCAGTCTGGACAGGATGGAAACTTTAAAGTGACCACCTACGAACCTCACAAGATTGTAAGTTTACCCACACACCAAATCGTCAGTCGACCCTTGGAAAAAGTGTATCAAATCGTGTACCAGAAGCGAGTTCGGCTTCCTAACCACTTCACTTTACCGTACGGATACGTCGATATTGGTCAGCATATAAAGGGGAAAACGTCCAAGACCGATAGTTCATTGTAACTACCAACACCAAGCGAGAATAATGAATACTTTCAAACAGCAAGTATCAAGTGAGAGCAAGCTCGAGTGCGATGCTGTGCTTTGCAATTGCAGGGATTCCGTACGATGTGACCTTAGCGATTCAGTATCACAGTTCTTCCGAATATTCCGCTTTAGTCCGCTTACGTCGGAAGATTTTATTACCATTCTTGACCGTTACCCTGAATGGCTGTGGTCAGAAATTACTCACTACGCCTGTCACTTTCGCTCTAGGAGAAGTTTTTGACTGACATGGTCATGAATACTTGACAAGGGAACATTCGTGGTTTGCCTGTGGAGCTGAGAGAACGCATTTACCGAGAGTTCGTCAAAATACAAGTGAAACGCAAAGAACCATTGCATCCGTTACGTCACCAATGTTTAAACCACTGGTACCTTAATGCTATAAGAGGATTGATTCTGATGAAAGTGTTCCAGTGGTCAGACATTGATCAACTACTAGTGGGCGAGAAAGATTGGTTTGTTACTGATTCTTTTTACTACAAGGTAGACTTACTGCAACGAATTCCAGAAGAAGAGTTAGAGGGTTAACAAAATGTTTTACACAATGTAAACTTAGTTCAAGAGGAAACTTCTGAACGGTGTGTGATGTGCAAGTTAGTGACTAAACAATTTAGATTCGCCACTGGAGTACGATCATCTCTGTGCAGAAAGTATACTTATTGCCTCCGACAAAAAGAGGTATAAAAACAGGCTACCACGCCACGACCTTTATCATTCGTGATACAACAGATTCCGTGGAAGGAAATCAATGACAATATTCAAACGGTGGAGGATTACCATCGCATTTTACGAGAACTGTGTCCATTGAATTGGAGTCGACGTGTGGTGTGTGTCTTAGTGACTTTCTTTCTGGGATTTCGTTTACCAGCCGATTCCTTGTGGACTCTTTACGAACAGTACATATCACCCAAAACATGAAAGTGGTCCCTTTAAATGTACACGAGAGACACATTCTGTTAAAAGCTTTCATCTCGATACTTCTTGACCTGTGCGGGAAAACAAGATTCGTCAACATTTAGGCACTGAAGATATGTACGACGATGTGTGTGTAGCTTGTGACTTACACCCTCACATGAAAGATGTACGTGACTGGAAAAGTTTGGGCTTCGAGGCTTGGACAAAAGAAGTGGCACACTATGCCCAAGATTTGTAATCCTAAATTCCAACTTTCAGTGAAAAAAGTAACTTTTAAGCCTGTGTTAATGACAGTACCAGAAGAAGAACCCGTCACCGAGGAAAACCACTCCCTTAAGAACAGGACCGTCATCGACATCCCCGAAAGGCCATTCCAGGAGGACTCCTGTGTGACTGTGCCAAATGTAGAGACTCTAAGAACATTACACATTGTCCCTAGGACACCACATCTTGGTCACCAAAAATGTTGTACATACACTTGTTTATATTACACTTTGATCGTTTTGATGTGTGTTTTATGCATGTACTTAACCATTTGGCTTTATGTATTTTGATTTTTCGTGTTGTTCACAATTAAAGATTGCAATAAACGTGTCCTGAAAAAAGTATAAAAACTCTTCTCTTGTCTGTCTTCGTGTAAAAGTGAAATTCTCTGCACTACTATGGCTACCTCTACCGTCTCTGCTCCCTCTTCCTCCACTTTCAAAGTCATCGACGAAAACTTAGATCGTGCCAGTTGGGAGGCCTTGGATTTTTGCCATCCCTTTAACATCTTAATTACCAGACCCAGCGGTTCAGGCAAAACCGAATTTGTCAAACATTTGATCGAACATAAACATCATTTGATCGATCGTCCACCTCAGCGAATCGTGTGATGTTACAAAGAGTGGCAGTCAATGTATAACCTTCTGCGAGAAAGTCAAGGCGATTCCTTCGTCTTTGTGGAAGGCATTCCTGGTGAAGAAAACGGGATCGTGTCTGACCCCAGTCAAACACATCTAGTCATCTTCGACGACATGTTAGGAGAAGACGAAGAAGAAATTAAACTGTGGTTTACGCGCAAAGGTCATCATCGTAATACCAGTGTCATTTACATCACTCAAAATTTATTTCAACAAAGTAAAGCCTATCGAAACATCAGTCTCAGTGATCATTACGTGGTCTTGTTTAAAAGTCCTAGAGATAAACTGCAAGTGCAAGTCTTAGCGAAACAGTTATGAACGCCTTGGCTGACCCATGGGTACGACGATGCCACTCAAATCCCACATGCCTATTTACTCGTGGATTTAACCCCCCCTCCATTATTTGCGATTTCGAAACCATCTGTTTCACCACTGATGCCATGACGGAGGTCCTGTCGTGTACACGTCCCCGTCGTCGACTTAACAACAAGAACAAAAAAAAAAAAAAATCTATAAAAACCTAAGTCACTTTGGGTCTGTCTCACACAGCGTCAACAAGACGTCCCTTCAGTCTCACCTTCCCGTCAAATTGATTCGTGCCTTGCACGGCATCAGTCTCGAAAAAAAAATCTTACGATGGTTTACGGTGACAGCACGTCAATTACTGCAAGGCATCAATCACATTCCACATCAAAATAAACGCTTTTGTTGAGAGAAACAAAGTAACCTTGACACAACTGGCCGATCCTCCCATCGACACTCAAACCAAAATGCAAATCATTTTGAAACCTGAAGTTAGCGGTTCTCTAGGAGTTGTCATCATTCGCTACCTCTTAAAATCCTAATGCTCCCAAAGTCCTCCTCAAGAAGACACCCACTCCCCGACGTACCCAGAAGAAAAAGAGCAACGGTGTCAAGACCAGGTCACAGCCTCAGAAAAAGAAAAAGAAAAGCCCACAGAAAACAGCTTCTACCCGCAAGATAGGTACTGCCGCCAGGACGCAACCTTACATTCGCAAACCACGACCTGCCGCATCGGTGACAGCGTCTCCAGTAGCCTCAGGTTCTTCCACTTCTCCATTGCTGGCAATCCAGCCAAACCCAATTTGACACGTGTTCTTCCTAATTTGATGAAACATTGGAAACCAGCGTTTCCAAGAACTTCTCCTCCAGCGGTGACACCCTCATCCTCTTTAGCGGCAGTGGCCGCTGCTCACAAAGTACCAGCCCCCAAAATCAAAGTCCAAGAGAGATTGGGCATGTTACAAAGTTTACTGGATTTGTTCAAGCAAGAACTGTCCCGATTTAGTCCGTTGCGAAGCCCTCAACGTTGCGTGATTCCTGTCATCAAGTTAATACGAGGTGAAGACATTCAGTAGCGACGCATTCTAGTATAAAAAAGACCTGAGGTAAACGATGGGGCTCAGTTTTTATGTGCTCCTGAATGCCCAAAGATGTCCCCTTAAAGAGGTACACAACCTTACCATCGTCGTTCTTCTGTCCAGAAAGGAAAAGGAAAAAGAAAAGGACAGTCACGTCATCCGAAAAAATGCTTTGCTATACATCGACCTCTACCCCTGAAAAGACGCAGTCGACCAAAGAAAAAGAGGGGCCACCAAAAGGGAGGATTTTATTTTGTCAAACCTTCTCAGACAAATAAGATTAAAGGATGCGTGTCAAGTCATGGACTTCAGTGTATTTTTGTGCTCCTGAACCCAAAAAATGTCCCCTCAAAGAAGTGCACACTATCGCCGCTCTTCTGTCCAAAAAGAAAAAAGAAAAAGAAAAGGACAGTCTCATCGTCCGAAGAAACGCTTAGCCAAGCATCGAAGTCACCCCCAGAAAAGGAGAAGCAAACAAAGGGAAGGATTTTTTTGGCGATATAGAAAATATGGTCAAAAAGTTTGAACAAAAGCTTTTATCAAAAATAAAACAAAATAAAGGGACTCGAGTCAAGCCATGAACTTCAGTGTGTTTTCTGTGTGTGTGTGTTCCTGAACGCCCCAAGATGTCCCCACAAAGAAGTGCACACCGTCACCATAGTCGTTCTCCTGTCCAGACAGGAAAAGGAAAAAGGAACGGAGAGTCACTTCATCCGAAAAAGCACTGAGCCAAACATCGACGTCACTCCCAGAAAAGACACTGTCGTCCAAAGAAAAAGCAAAACCACCAAAGAGGAGAATTCTTTGGCGATTTTGGAAAACAAATCGTCAACTTTTTGACGAAGCGATAGTCAAAAAAAAAGGATAATAGGCCGTGTGCCAAGTCATCGACATTAGTGTATTTTTGGTGTGTGCCCCGGAACCAATAAACCAACCAACAAACAAAGATGTCACCCTCCAAAAGACATCCTTCTTCTACCCCCAAAGGAAAGAAATGGAAAGGACTGCCTCCTCGTTTAGTCCAACATTGGGACATGTTGTCCGTCCTGTCCAAAGCTTCTCCACCCATGCGAAAACAACTCATTCAAACCCCCTCCAAAGACGTCATCGATGCCGTGAGCGAATGTTGTCTGAATGTCTTGAAAGGAACGATACCTTTGTCTAAATATCAGAAAGAATGCTTAGCCAAACATCGACACGTTCTTCGGCAAATGGTCCAAAAGAAAATACCCATTCGTCAAAAGAAAAAGATGATGGTGCATCGTGGAGGAATTTTGCCCCTGTTGCTAATTCTTGCCAAAGCAATAGTGGGAACCGGGTTGGGAATGTTTGGGAAGTATTTTACCCGCCATAGCTCCAAGATAAAAGGGTCAAGAAGATAAAAGGGACCTCTGGAATAAAAATATCTCAGACTTGATCATTGAAATCCGATGGAAGGACGAAAGCTGGCTTTAGTACCTTACAAGCGATGGATGGAATACCATCGTTGGCAAGAACAACGGACACCGCATTTACCTCCCAATCCTCATTTGGCCGAGATGTCCCAGTTACAACACGAATTGCTATCGCTGATGGATCGCAGCGATTTAGCAGCAACTGAAAAATCTCAACGGTACGGTCAACTGTTGCAACGACTGCAACTCTTTCACCAGAAAGCTTTAGACGAAACAACTCTACCAACTCTGAAAGATTTGAAGACCCTGATGAAAGTCCATTACCAACACCACCACCACTACCACCACTACCCCCAGCGGTCAAGACAGACGCAGCCCCACGGATGCCTGAGCAAGAAGTACGACAAGCCTTTCAAACACCGTCAGAATCTTCCATTCCTGGTAAGATTGCAGCGTCCTTGTTGACCCCTTTCCCTACACCCCAACGAGAAGAATTTAAAGCATGGGTTAAAAAGACGATGTCCACTCCTCCATCGACAGAAGTCAAAAAGAAAGAAGGAAACCAGAAGTGAAAAAAAAAAGGAAGACCAAAACCACCCCAGTACCGCCAACACCACCACCACCACCACCACTACCATCGACTTCAACTCCCGTCGCACATCGCACACGTAAAGCCGTTTCCAAACCACCCCCACGTTCCATCCAGAGTAGCATCAGCGAAGAGTGAATAACTTATTAAAAAATGTATAAGGTGTTAGCCAGCATTTACGACGATCCATCCCATCCTGCAGGTTACGGAGGAATTCAGAAATTGTATCGTGCTGCCAAAACTCGACTGAAAAGTGTCCGTTTACCTCAAGCGCAACGATAGTTACAAGAACAAGTCACGTACACCTTACACAAACCCATTCGACAAACATTTTCCAGAAGTCGCACCCGAGTGGAGGGCATCGATCATCAATGGCAAGTCGATTTAGCCGATGCCTCTCATTTGGCCACCTACAATCGGGGCTACAAATATTTGTTTTGTGTCATCGACGTCTTTTCCAAATTTGCTTGGGTCTTGCCATTGACTTCCAAATCGAGCAGTGAGTTAGTGCGAGCCCTTAAACTGGTGTTGAAACAAAGCGGTCGTCACCCTCTTCGATGGCAAACCGAGACAAGCACCGAATTTCTGAACCAAGTTTTCCAAAAAGAATTAAAAAAAACCCTGACATCCATTTTTTCACCACCGAGAATCCCGAAACCAATGCCAACATCGTGGAACGTTTTTAATGTACCTTGAAAGAACGCGTGTGGAAATATTTTACGCATCAACACACTCTCAAGTACATCGACGTCTTACCGCACCTAGTCCATGTGTACAACCAATCTTACCATCGGAGCATCGGACGTTCCCCACAAGAAGTGACTCCCGACAACCAAGTGACCGTCTTCGAACACCTGTTTGGTACGTCCCCGACGGTGACTGTGCCCATGAAAGGTGGAATGTTGGCAGTAGGAGATTGGGTGCGCATTGGTAAAACCAAACGCACTTTCGACAAAGGTTGCTTACCCAACTGGACCACAGAATTGTTTCGTGTCACTGAACGAGTGTGTGGTCGTCATCCTGCCGTCTGTAAATTGGAAGACATAAACGAGGAAGTGTTAAAAGGAACGTTTACTTGCCCGAGTTACAACGTGTGACCAAAAAAAAAGACGAAGTGTACGAGATCGAGAGTATTCTCGATCGAAGAACTCGTAAAGTGGGAAAACGTCGTGTCAAAGAAGTCAAAGTACATTGGGAAGGATATCCGCCGAGTATAAAAAGAAGTGACCATCATGCCTTTCAACACAGCCTCAACCGCTACCACTACAACAGCGACTACTCCCTCTTCGAGTTCTTCTCTGCAAGATCTACAAAAGCGACCCTTGTGGGTGTGGTGTGGAGAACGTGTGCCTAAAACGCAAATAGTCTTTTTCTGCCAAATCTTTGTGGTGTATTGTGTCATCGGTGCTGCCATTGCCAATTTGAGTTTGCAACAAGGAGACAAACAATTGTGGACCATTTTACTCAGCAGTTGCATCGGTTACCTTCTTCCCAATCCGTCCCTGAAATATTCCTCTAACGGGAACAACGGGAGTTTTGCGTCCAACGTCAGGCATCCTTCCAACAGTCACCATAACCATCACAACAATCGTCTTTTAGACACTCCTCTGACCTCCAGTGACTCCTCGGACAGCAGAACTCTGGAATTATGAATAACCGATTTTACTTAACGCTACCCAGTGAAAGCTGCATGGATGTGTTTTCCCAAAACACCTTACTCTGTTTCACGGCCAAATTACCTCAGGCCATCCAATTGGATCGCGAAGCCCATTGGAAAGTGGCTTTGTTGGAAATGATTCACCCTGCACAAATCGAAAACAACACTAAAGATCAAAATCCTTTCCTCGTCGAAATCCTGAACCCACAATTCCAAGAAGAGATGAGTAAAATCGGGGTTTCAGGTGACAAAGTTTCAGCAAACGATCCATTATTCACCATCTGTACTGTGAAAATTCCGGCAGGCTATTATTTTAGCGGTCAACATTTGGTGGACACGATTGCTGACAGGTTCGAGGCAGCGTTGGCAAAGCCCTGAACAAAACCAAAAAAGTGTTAAGATTGAGTACCATAAATTTTCTCGTCACCTGATGAAAAGGTTTCATGATACCGAAACGATGTCCATCAAGTTTAATGGTAGTTTGTATGAAATTTTGGGTGGATATCCACAGCTGGTAACACTAGTACATGATAAGAAGCTGAGCCCGAAGATCAACAGCAATATGGATTTTTACAAGGCTTTTGGATCCCCGGTTGAACTGAAGGAAGGACTCAATTTGATGTTTGTGTACTCCGATGTGGTGGAGTACAATGTGATGGGACACGCCTCCGCACCGTTACTGCGTGTCATTCTTTTCAAAGTGGATTCTGCCACGAACACTGACGAGGAAGGTGGAAACACCTATCACGTTCACCGCGAATTTGTACAGCCTCATTATTTGCCCGTCAGTAAGTCGTATTTCGACACTGTCAACATTACTATAAAAGGAGATCTGGGACAAAATATTTCATTCACCAAAGGGAAAGTCACAGTGAAACTCCATTTTCGAGAACGATTCTCTAACGGCTCGTAAGTCATGTATCCTGTGTACCGAGGCGTCGCTCGACATCGAGGACATGGTTTAGGAGATATGTTGAAATCGGACTTTCGTTCGGTGGCTCCTGTTTTGAAACCGATGGTGGCACGGGGATTGCACGTGTCTAGGCTCGTACAAAAGTAACAAAGAAAGGAGTGAAGCCAACAAGCTTTGTAAATTTAACAAAATAATTTATTTCCCTATAAAAACAAGGTAAAAATATCAAAAAGGACTTAGGGTTTATGAACCATCAGCACGCCTCAACTAGCCCAAATAACTAACTGGTGGGTGGACCAAGAAAGCCCATTAGGTAGTGACCATTTCCCCATTGTCATCTCCCTACAGTTAACAGTCCAAAATAATCCCATTGAAATCTCGCATAGATGGAGATATGATAAAGCTGATTGTGATGCATTTAGAAACATCCTAACTGCAATAAATATCAACGAATTGGAAACACAAACGTAAACACCTTCAATGATAACATCATTAATTCCATTCAAGAAGCAGCCAAACTAAGCATTCCAAAAACAGGAAAATCCCAAACCAAACGAACAGAGCCTTGGTGGAATGACCAATGTAAAACCGCACACAAGGCCAAAACAAATTCGCTTAACAAATACAAAAAATTAGGAACTTTTGGAGATTTTATACAGTATAAAGAAAAGGAAAAAGATCTAAAACAAACAATAAAGCAATCAAAAGAACAATCCTGGCAAAAATTCTGCTCAAAATTAAACAGAAAGTCAAACTCTAAACAAGTCTGGGATAAAATTAAATCAATCCGGGGAAAAACAGTAACTCTAACCCCTAAAATAAGAGGTGCTAACAGCAACCAAGACAAAGCTAATATGCTCGCCAGTCACTTCTCAGACATGAGCAGTAACCTAAATCACACAAAAAAATTCCAGGAACACCGGAAAAAAGTAGAAACCTCCCATAAATACCTCTTTAAAGACCTAGGATCCAAACAGTCCAATTTAAACAGGGAAATTACCATCTACGAATGGGAAATAGCTTTAGGGTCCAAAAAAGAAACATCACCAGGTAAAGATCAAATTGGATACATCATATATAAAAACCTCCCTGCAAATTTCACAAAAAGTATTATAAAACTACTTAACCAATATGGGATAGTGGGAAACTACCAGACAGCTATAAACATGCCATGATAGTTCCGATCCCTAAAACGGGTAAAGACCCAAACAATATAAGCTCATATCGACCCATCTCCCTCACCAATAACATCTGTAAACTCATGGAAACAATCTTGACCAATAGAATAAAACACAACCTCGAAAGTAACAACCTACTTTCGGAAAATCAATGTGGCTTACAAAACAAGCGATCCACCACAGATCAACTGTTAAGACTAGAAGCGGATATAAAACTAGCTTTCAATGCCAAAAGGAAATCAGATAGAAACCTAATAGCTGTTTTCCTTGACCTAGAAAAGGCATTTGACCTTGTCTGGACTAAAGGATTGATTGTCAAAGTAAACCACTTGGGAATTATTGGACGCATGTTTAACCTGATTGAAAACTTCCTCAAAGGTCGGAAAATTACAACTGAAGTAGGAAACACCTATTCAGAAGAGTACCCCTTAGAAAATGGCACCCCTCAAGGAAGCGTACTCAGTCCTACACTTTTCAATATCATGATCAACGACCTGGATAAAAACCTTACCTCAAAAAAGATGAATATCTCGCAATTTGCTGACGATGGCTTTATTTGGAGATCAGGTAATCCGGCTGCCAACCAAGTCATCTCAGAAATCCAGCAAAGTTTAGACAACATAGGGAGATGGGCGGATAAAAGGGGGTTCAAAATCTCTCACGAAAAAACAGAGCAATCATTTTCACCCCCAAACGTAACAACAAGCTTAGCTACCCTAACCTATACATTCAAAATCAGGTCATTAATTATGTCAAAGTGGTAAAATTCCTAGGTATGTATTTTGATAGCCACCTTGACTAGAAACAGCACATTGAACACCTTACAAAAAATTGCAATAAAGATTTAAATTTATTAAGAAGCATTAAAAGAACAACATGGGGATCCAACCAAGAAACAATGCTAACTACCTTTAGAGCACTTATAAGATCGAAACTGGATTATGGTTGTCAAGTATACAACTCAGCTAAGCAGCCATACCTGAAAAAAACTAGATGCTATTCAAAGAAAAGCACTGGCTGGCTCTACTGGCACTCTACCATCAACCTCACTTAACGAACTCCAAGTACTCACTGGAGAACTACCACTAAGGCTGAGAAGAAAAGAAATGCTACTCAGATACTCAACCCGGCTCACATCACATCCAAATACGCATCCCACAAAAATGGTTATTAGCAAGTGTAACAAAACTTTTAGTCGAAACCTAGTACCAAACTTACCAGGTGGAAAACAAATCCTAGAATTGAGGAAAACTTTGCCAATTTTGGAACAACAGGAGGGATACACGAAATCCCTGACCAGGCCCCTTGGGTGAACCTCAAACCAAGGATAAACGCCAAAGCCACCGAATATGGAAATAAACTGGAACAGGGCATAAACTAAAATCAAATATTACAATAGACATATTAGACAACTACTCCAGTTTCGTTAAAATATACACTGATGGATCTAAAACACCAGAGCCACCCAGAACAGCAGCAGCAGTGGTAATCCCAGAACTCAACATACAAATGGGAACCATATTACCAGACCACTGCTCTACATACACAACTGAATTCTGGGCTATCAATGAATCATTAAACTGGGTCTTAGAAAACAATATCCCAAAAGCAGTAATCATTAGCGACTCCCTTAGTGTAATAACATGAATAAAAAAAAACAAATAACACTAAATCAGGAGAAACATTACTTGCCAGGACTTACCATCTGCTTAAAGAACTACCACCAAAAAGCAACTCGTGGAACTTGTGTGGATACCATCGCATATTGGAATCCCTGGCAACGAACAGGCAGACAAAGTCGCTAAAAGTAAATTAGGAAACCCTAACCCTGCCCCACTAAAATAAAGCATCACAGAAGCCCAAAGCATTGTTAGAATCTACATTAACAGTAAGTGGCAGGAATACTGGAATGCTACCCCCAAGGGCAGAAAGTTATACTCCACCCTAAAGGGAGTAAATAGGTCCATTAAACCACCTAAGGTTAACAGCCCGGACCAAAAAATAATAAATTTAATTATGACGGGAAAACAAAACTAGCCGGCAGCTTTGGTAAGTATTAAGGTCCAAAACCCACTAACATCAACTGCTACAACTGCCGCACCGTCGAAGACCTCCATCATATTTTCAATAACTGCTCTAATCATCAGTTGGCCAGAAATAAATTCCAAAACGCTCAAAAAGAAATTGGATCCCCAATAACATACCCAGAGTTCCTAGAAACAAACAACACCAACTTAAATACAACCTATAGAAACATCATAAACTTTCTAAAAGAAACCGGGCTAAAAGACAAAATCTAACGCCCCATTAATATACCCTGTCAGGCAAACAAAGCTAAAAAAAGCCGCTACACCAAATAGATCGCAAACAGAACCAAATCTAAAACACAAAATGGCATAACCACTGGATAGTGTCTTTGATATGTCAACAGGGACCTGATTATTCAGCAAAGATACTTGTCCTCCCCCAAATCAATGCCATACGCATAAATACGTTAATTAATAAAACGGCTCAAACCATGGGATGGACGTCTTTGATATGTCGGCTCGGGACCTGATTATTCAGCAAAGGCGTCCGTCCCTTCCAAAACATAAATAGCCGTAAGCCAATCTAAAACAACCACCTAAATCAAACTCTCAAAAACAAATTTCTTATACCTCTATACCCCAATTCTTCTTTCGCATTTTACTCTTTACCAAATAACCTGCTAACCGACTCATCCTCTAACCCAATCATTCTATCTACTTTCAACCAAAAGATGACAGTCAACCCAATAGAACAATAACATAGGGAGTCCGAACACCAGAACCATCAGGGCCTGCCACACAAAGCGACTACATAATTAGAGTAGAAAAGAACAATAGGGCCCCAAATAGACAATATAAGGTGGTCAAAAGTCCAATGACCATCAGGCCCCGCTGCACAAGGCGGCAAAAACTAATCTACGCAAAGTGATCGGTCCCAAATAATCACAGGTCAAACACCCCATGACCGACTGGCCCAAAATAAAGCACATCCAGTAAGACCCCAAAATAATATCTCATATAAGGTGGTCTAAGTCCAGGACCATCAGGGCAAGTCACACGAGGTGACAAAAATACTGGTATCAAACTGGCTGTCATCCGAGGTTTCTACTTAACACTTAATCCCTCAATATAACCTTAAATGAAAAAAACAACAAAAAAACAGCACAGAGTTCCTATTCAAAATTCTTAGTCCGTGCAAGACGACCAGTTTTAGACCAATGCCCTGGAAACAACGGACACCATCCTGCGGCTTGGCGCCTCCCTCCCTGGTCTACGCCACCCTTTTCCTCGATCGGACACCAATAAGCGTGCAATGCGCGCACCAATACCAACCTCGCTAACAACAAAAAAAGTGAGTGAGTGAAGGTACTACTCCCACTCATCCTATGCTAGAGCTGGACTGAAAACATGAGTGTGTGCTGGGACTATCCCCACTCATGAAAGCCTTCCATTCAGGTAGCTTAGAAACAATCTTTGAGTGCATTAATGCCTGGAGAATGTGGCACTGATTCTATTCCTCAAGGAAAATTAACATCCTGCGGTGCAGGAATTAACCAGTGGCACATGTACTTAATGTATGAAAGCCACTATAATCCAAACTTAATAATAATAACAGTTTGGCCATCCATTGTTGACTCGTCCACCTACGAATATGCCTTCAAGACTAGCCAAGCTGAACGAAGCTTACGTAAATTTACACCGTGTCAGGCAAAACCTGATACCGAAGCCTGATGAAATAGAGAATGTCAGGATGTTAACAATAGCCCAAGACCTGATAGAAGAGGTCTTCAGAGGAGAAATCAAGAAAGAGAGAGAAGAGTGGACAGAGAAGTATAGACTTCAGAATCAGCAGAGAGAACAGCAACTACAGCAACAACAGCAGCAACAGCAAAAGGAACCAGACAAAGGTTTTGTCGACTGTCGTGTGGACACGAAAGAGTTCTCCTTATCTTTCCGCAGAAGCAGACCGTATCCTGTGGGAAAGTCTGCTGCCAGATGAGGACGCAATCTTAGACAATGAAAGATTGCCATCACTCTCCGTCAACAAAAACAGCCCTTTTCAGGGCTACTCCAACACTCTAGAAAAGACATACTAATTCAATTGCCAAAACATTTGTGTTTTTATGTTTAAAAAAATAGAAGTGTCTCTATAAGCACTCTGTTTCTCTATCTTGTCCAATAGTGCATGTCTGTGTTTGTATGTAAAAAGGTCGACGTGAGTGTTTCTTTTAGGTCCGCGTGTTCTATGGGGTTTTTTTTGGTGATGGTAATATTGGTATTGCAAATTTAGGTCTCAGGGAATGATTTTCTTTACGTCCGTGCTTCAGGGATATAAAGCGGAGCGATCCTCAGTCTGGCTACATCATTCCATATTCATTTCTTCATTCAGGCAAGAGACGTCGAGCGGCTACATCGATAAGGGTGGAGGAGGGAGCGGGAAAATCATGCGGCATGCGCGGATATGACTTACTATCAAAATAGGAGAACAAAGAAGCGTAGCTATATGTAGTGAAGCTGACCGTGGTGACCCACCGACCAACCCGTCGAAACTACAACTACAACTACATTAAACAGCAGCTGGTGCTAGTAGAACAGTACATCAGCTAGGACCATGCTAGAGAGGGATTGGAGTATTATGAAGGCTGGGACTAGCGGATAAAAGCTGAACTTGCGAGATAGCAGCCCTGGAACAGACGTACTCAAGTTTAAAGAGTATGTACCATGCAAAGAGTGCTCGAACAGGAATGCACCTGCATAGAGTGCAGTGCTGCTAGACAAGAGGAAACCTCGAAATTCAGCGCTGCCCACACTCCGAAGAGCTCCCGACGTGGACTCGGTATTGAAAAGGCCGAGCAACCATTCAACTTGCCTGAATGAGTTATACGGTTTTCCATTTAGCTCGAAAACCGTTTTTGATAATATCTCTATGTTGTTGCTCAAATTTGATCCTTTTGTTACCAACCATAAAAATTTCTTCTATCTTTATTATACGTGATACAAAATACATGAGTCATTTTGACTTAGCTGATTGGTATTTTTTAGAAATTTTTATATACACTTTGTACACTAAATTCCAACTTTGAATGTAATCAACAATGAAATTAGTAACTTGTTTGATTTGGTTAATTGCATAGGTGGCTTACACATTATTGGATTAGTTGTATGTCCATTAGTACAACTGGACTGAATTTGAAAAATTAAGTACGGACTGGCGTTTCAGGGCTTTGACGATATCCATAGCGTTCGCGCCAGCTGCCGAGTTCCTTTTTCCTCCTTTTCATCACTCGGACTCTCGTACTAGACGGAGATGTGCAATGATTTCCACCCGTCTAAACACCAGGTGTCCCGACGGGACGTCATAGTCGCCGACCAATCACGACTGGCGTCTCATCCTGCATTGGTTGACACCTGGTAGCGCGGTAGGTTGGACTGCACACTAAATTTTCTTGAGTGCGTGTTGGGTCTATTCCGACTCAAGATAGCCTCAGAGCGCTAGCTGGTGCTGTGGCAGAGTGGCATGTGGGTGCATGGTATAATATGCTGAATGTGCGGACTGGAGACCCATACGTGGATGAATATATATAGTCCGGAAATACCTGCATGCCAACGAGTCTTCTTATATACTGAGGAGTATACTGCTGAGGTTAAAAGTTATGCACTTTACCCTTCAGTATTCAAGTCAATTCACCAGCTGGCGTATTCAATCAGGTCGTTTGGGACTTAGTTGACCCACGACCAGATGGCATAATTAGAAGCATTCTTTGAGTGCAGTAACGCCTAGGGGATGAGGCTCTGATTCCTTTCCCCAGGAATAATTAGAAGACTGCGGTGCAGGCATTAAACAGTGGCGCATGCACTGATGTGAGCAAGCCGCTATAATCCAAAGTTCTTCTTCTTCTCAGTCGGGTTACCCATCGTTGACCTGTCAACAGTAACAGAATGAGTAATAGAATTGCCCAAATTGTTGGAGCTCCAAATGCACCTAGAGTATGCCAGGCGCATTTTAGATGAGCTGGCCATGGAGGCCATAGCAGAAGCTGCTAGGCTTGAAGAGGAGGAAGAGGAAGAAAAAGAAGAAAGAAGAGAAGGAAAAGAAGAGAGGGATCCTACCTCACCTCATACTGAGACCTCTGGTGAGGTCAAGCCTGAGGTGAGGACGCCTCCACAACCAGTACCAGCACAACAACCAGTTACAGCACAACAGCCTCTACCACAAGTACAAAGACCTATGGTCCCCCAAACTGAAAACTGGGAGGAGGAGATAAGGAGATCTCATCCACGGGTCTGGCGTAGAAGACAGAGGGAACAAGTCTTCACTATCCCTCAAAGTGAAGACTGGGAGAATGAAGCCAGCCAACCACCCTCTGCGTTACCAGCCACACGCATCAATTGGGAACAGGAATGGAGCCGACGATGCGTGTGTGATGCCAGACCTGGGAGATGCCACCATTAGACAGGTGCAATTGGAATTTTAAGAAAAACAGCCCTTCTCAGGGCTAACCAGATCTCTAGAAAAGAGACTATTCAAGTTGCCAATTTGTGTGAATGTGAAGTAGTGTGACTATAAACACTCACTCCTTTACCGATGTGTGTGTGTGTGTGTGTGTGTGTGTGTGTGTGTGTGTGTGTGTGTGTGTGTGTGTGTGTGTGTGTGTGTGTTTATGGGTTTGCGTACGTTTGTGTGGATAGTAGATATGGTGTGTTTTTTTTCTTCTCTTCCCTTGTGGGTGGATAGTAGATATTGGGGTTTTGGATAGTAGATATGGTGTTTTTCTTCTCTTCCCTTCTGTGTGGATAGTAGATATAGGGGTTTTGGATAGTAGATATGGTGTGTGTTTTTTCTTCTCTTCCCTTCTGTGTGGATAGTATTTAATATGTGAAGTTACTATAAGGGATGTTTTCCTTCACGTCCGTGCTTGAAGTATATGAAAGCATAGCGTTCGTCATTCGCGCCATTCAACACTGAATAGTCAGCCATGGCGACAAACAACCGTTTGGAGAAGATAAAGAAGTTGCAAGACATTCTTGACAACTTAAGCATGGTAGCAGAGATGCTGGTAAAACTGGATGATGATTATTATTACAATCCGCATAGAGTGAAAATAGAGATCAACAATTTGAGAAAGTTAAAGGAAATGTTGAGGGAAATGATAAAAGAAGAAAAGGAGAAAAATGAGGATGAAGAGGATAGAATAAGGATGAGAGGATGGAATGAAAAGATAGAAAAGGAAGAAGAAAATGAAAAGAGGGAAAAAGAAGAGGAGAAGGAGAAGGAAAAAAGAAGGAAAAGAATGAGAAGAAAAAGAAGAAAAAGAAGAAGAGTGTAGGAGAGAAAATAAGAAGTTGGTGGAGGAAAAGAAGTAATTACAAGACAAAAAAGAAGAAAACCAAAGGCCCTTTTCAGGGCCACTCATATCCCTCGAAAAGAT